>JAADWV010000715.1:0-15331 GCA_023336295.1 Pythium folliculosum | reverse complement strand
CATCCCACAGGAGCGTTCCAGAGCTCGATACGGATCCACTACTCGGGAGTGAGTCGTTACACTTTGGGCAGTTGCACTTCAACACCAAGTTTCTTCAACATGGATATTTCAGGCAAAAAGTCAATATTTTCATCTGTCCCAAATCCTGTCCTGTCCCGTATATGGGCCGAAAAAAGGTAACCCACGCCTCAATACACGGAGTTCTGGCACAAGCTGCGGCTTCACCAGCTCTACTCGTGGCGGTCAGAAGGGCTGGATGCGCGATGTGCACGGACGGAATGTCGGGGTGCGGATAACGGCTCAACAGGCCACATCTTCTGGCGGTGCCCGGGCAGTGACGAGGTCTGGAACGCAATTCTCAGACGCTGGGGGAGACCTCCGGCGGCTGAGGACGTGCTACAGGCAGAGATCTTCGGATAGCTCGCCCCGCCGACGGATCATGATTGGAAGGCGGTGGTCGCAGCCCACCCGGATTTCGACCCGGCGGACGCGGCACTACTTCCCGCGCGGGTGGACCACTGGCTAGATGTTGCGTGGATCCATCTCGCCACAGCAACGGCGCGCTACCTCTGGAGCGACCATATCGCACAGACGCTCCGCGACGACGCGCCCGTCATCCCAGACCGCACGTCGGTGGTGCTCGCACGCTGGAAGCACCGTCTCGGCGTTGCTCGGATTTGGGCTTCCTCCCGCGGGGCGGCACGGCTTGACCACCTCATTCTCTGGTGCATCGCCCGTCGCTGCGCCGACGACACCGACAGCATCCCCCGTATCCTCTTGTCCACGGACCGGTTCTTGCTCTTCTTTGACGGCGGCAGCCGCGGGAACCCGGGGCCCGGAGGGAGCGGCTCCGTCATCATCCATGTCCGAGACGGGTTTGACCTTGTCTGGGTCGCGGCGATGTCATTCGCCTCCACCAAGACCACCAACAACTTTGCTGAGTTCCAAGGCCTCATCACCGGCTTGCGCGCGGCTGTGGCCTACAACTGGCACCCATTCACTGTCATCGGCGACAGCAATATGATCCTCTCGCTCATGCGAAGGAAAAAGATCCCCAAAGCCGCTTCTCTGCGGCCTTTGTACCATCAAGCACGGCAAGCGGCGACCTCACTCCGCGTCACAGGATGGCATCACCACTAACGCGCACAGAACAAGATGGCCGACAAGGCAGCTAATATCGCGATGGATGTCCGACGCAGTTTCCAGGCTTTCGCCCCAAGACCCCCGACCGGAAGTCGACCTCGTCCGGGTGCTCATCCACCAGGATGTTGCGCCGTGGGCGACCCGCTTCCTTCTTTCTCCTCTCTCCCCGGATCGCCCGGAGGACAGCTAGGAGCCCCACGCATTGACTGGGGCTGGAGGCTCTCGAAGCCTCCGGTCACCGCCTCTGCCCAGCTAGCTGACTACAGGTAGCTGAAGGGTTATCGGGTTCTATATTGTAACTAATACACCACACAAACACGCCTCTTAGTGTTATGTTGGTGAAGCGAGTCGGCTAGTGAGCAGGAACATACTCACACACACCAGACACCCTCCACCAGGGGATCGACCTGGCCGACAAGGACAAATGGGTCGGTTTGTTCGTATCGCTGCCTCGTCAATGTTGTATGTTCTCATGCACAACGCGAACTGGGATGACTCCGCACGACATTGATTGGTTGCACTGATACCTAGCGTGCGTTCGTGCCTCAATCCAGTCACGTGGAGCATACGAACGAAACCAAAATTGCTCACCGCATAAACACGGCCGCGCGTCTGGTGGTAACGGCGCTGTCTTTGTAGGATCGCATTCGACACGCGAATGTCGAGCTGGTCTCCGCTGCAGCATGTGTGGTTTTGTATTTTTCGTTTCCAGCTTCAGCACTGGCGACTATGGGCTCGTGTTTGGGGGTCTTTTGGGGTGTTTTCGTTGTGGCTCAGTCATCCGTGGTGTCTTCCAACGCCAAGCAGATGAACACCATGAGCGCCATGTCGATATTTGGCGCGATGTCGACGTAAAAGTCGTGGGCGCCGAGGAGCACGTTGCGCTCCGTATGCGTCGGGCGGTAGATGCGAGCCACCGACAGCTTCTGGCCGGCGCCCTGATCAAGCCAGATCACGGCGGCGCGAGCACGCCAATCTCCAAAGAGGCCGACACGGCACTCGAGGCCGTTCACGACGTTCCGAAACTTGCACTCGAGCGTCGTCTCGATCAGCATGCGCTTGGCCTTGATGCGGAAGACCATGTGATGCGAGTCGTAGTCGGCCGAGATGTTGAACGTGGGCATGAACGTCAAGAGATCCTTGCGCATATGCGCGATGGGGACGCCGTTAAGGTCGAGCAGCACCTTGCGGTCGGTCAGCGACATGGCTGAGCCCTCCACGCGGAAGTAGACCTTGCCCGTCGTGGCCTCGCGAATGGAAAAGGAGTCCGTCATCGCCCAGAACTTCTCCTTGAGGTGGAGCGTGACCGGCGTGGGGCTGCAAAAGCACTGGTTGATGGCACCCACGGGCTGCGGCACCGCGAACAGCGGCTGGTCCAGGATCTGCGAGGAGGTGGCTCCCATTAAAAGAGCTTTTAAAGAAGTGGCGGTGGTGGAAGAAGGCAGATCGCGATATGACTCGCGTTTTCGGTTCTCCAGTTCTTGGTGGCGGCAGATACCACGCATAGCTCCTCCTTGTTGTGCCACGATACACGTTTGCTGCGACTGCGCTGGAGACGAGCCAACTGCTACATGTGATTCGTCAGGATTCGTCTCGAAAGTCTGGAACCTTGCGCTGCGTTGGGCACAAGGTGGGTACCTGAGACGGATTCCTCTGTTCGAGCACGAACACTTGACTTCGGCTGGCTCCAGCAGTAGTGAACGTGTGTGACATCTACACCCAAGTGCGCGTACGTGCACACGTGTACTAGCTACTACTACGTCGTAGCACGAGGGACACCCACGGGGAACCCACTGCTGATCCACGGAGGTGCGCCCGCATCTTTGTGATACAAACGCACTGGATCTGCTGTCCTCGGTCCCAACACACATCACGTCAAGGAGCAAGTTGAGACCATAAAATCACTTGGCGTTTCATTGCGAGGCGACATGAAGTTTTCTTTACGGGTACACAGCATCTTCAATCCTAGCGCGTGTCCTCCTGCTCCGTTGTGTTGGGAGCAAAGCATGATAATCGCACACGGGGAGGGCGAGTCAAGACGGCGGGACGCAGCTCAGCGAGACGACGATTTACAGGTTCTTGCCAGCAAGCGCCTCCTTCATGTTGGTGATCAGCACCGGCACGACACCCGGGTCCGCGAGCGTCGACACGTCGCCCAGCGAGTCCTCCTCGCCGGCCGCGATCTTACGCAGCACACGACGCATGATCTTGCCCGAACGAGTCTGTTCATAGTGCACAACTTTCGTGAGCGCCTTGTAGTCCATCAGGAGCTAAAGTGGACAGTAAACGCACCTTCGGCAGTCCAGGCGCAAACACGATGACATCGGGCGTCGCGAAGGCGCCGATGACGTGGCGGATCTGGTGGACCAGCTCCTTCTTGACCTCCGAGGACGGCTTCGCCGCCGTGATCAGCGTGACGTAACAGCAGATACCCTCGCCCTTGATCTTGTGCGGGATGCTGAGTGAACCAGAACATGGCTTTGGTCAGCAACCCAGCGCAATCGCAATCGCATCACGAGACAACAGTACGCACCCAATGACGGCGGCCTCCGCGACGAGGTTGTGCGCGACGAGCGCGCTCTCGACTTCGGCGGTGCCGATGCGGTGGCCCGAGGTCGTCAACACATCTAAAAAACACAACAACAAGATCCAGCGTCAGTACTGTCCTTCTGCGTGCCATCCCGTCACGAAGCGATGCAAACGTACCATCGATACGGCCCGTGATGAAGAGGTAACCGTCCTTGTCGCGCTTGGCACCGTCACCGGTGAAGTACAGGCCCTTGTGCGAGGCCATGTACACCGCGAGGTAGCGGTTGTGGTCGCCAAAGACCGTGCGGGCCATGCCCGGCCACGGGCGGCGAATGCACAGCTCGCCCTCGGCCTCAGCGCCCTCGTGGATCGTACCCTTGTCGTCCGTGAGCACAAAGTCAATGCCGAAGAACGGCTTCGTGCACGATCCAGGCTTCATGGGCGTGGCGCCAGCGAGGCCAACGCCGACGTGGCCGCCGGTCTCGGTCTGCCAGTACGTGTCCGCGACGTAGCACTTGCCCTCGCCGACGACGTTGTAGTACCAGCGCCAGGCCTCCGGGTTGATCGGCTCGCCGACGCTGCCGAGAATGCGCAGCGACGAGCGGTCGTACTTCTTGACGTGCTCGTCGCCGTGCGCCATGAGCGCGCGGATCGCGGTCGGCGCCGTGTAGAACGTCGTAATCTTGTGGCGCTGCACGAGGTCCCAGTAGCGGCCCGGGTCCGGGTACACGGGCGTGCTCTCGAACATGACCGTGGTCGTGCCGTTCGCGAGCGGGCCGTACACAATGTAGCTGTGGCCCGTGATCCAGCCGCAGTCGGCGACGCAGGCGTGGATGTCGTCCTCGTGGAGGTCGAACGTGTACTTGGTGGTCAGCATCGTGTAGAGCAGGTAGCCGGCCGTGGTGTGGGCCACGCCCTTGGGCGTGCCCGTGGAGCCGGACGTGTAGAGCACGAAGAGCAGGTCCTCGCTGTCCATCCACTCGGGCGCGCAGTACGGGCGGTGCTTAGGCAGCTCGGCCGACATGTCGATGTCGAGGTGCTTGTTGTACGTCACGAACTGGTTGTTCGTGCGCTTGAACACGAACACGCGGCGCACAAAGTCGAGGCCGTGGACGGCATGGTCCACGATCTCCTTGAGCGGCAGCGTGCGGCCACCGCGCTTGCCCTCGTCGCTCGTGAAGACCCACTTGCTCTGCCCGTCGACGATTCGGTCGCGCAGCGAGTCGGACGAGAAGCCGGCGAACACGACGCTGTGGATCGCGCCGATGCGCGTACACGCGAGCATGACGTACACGAGCTCCGGGATCATGGGCATGTACACGGCGACCGTGTCGCCCTTCTTGACGCCCTGCGCCTTCATGGCGTTGGCGATGCGGCACGTCTCCTGGAGCAGCTCCTTGTACGTGATGTGCTTGCTGTGGCCCGGCTCGTCGGCCTCCCAGATGATCGCGGTCTTGTCGCCGCGCGTGGGGATGTGGCGGTCGATGCAGTTGTGGCTCACGTTGAGCTTGCCGTTCGTGAACCAGGCGATGTCGCCCTTGGGCAGCGTGCCCGAGAGCGTCTGGTCAAAGTCGTGGAACCACGAGAGGTTCTCGCGCGCCATCTTGGCCCAGAACGTGTCCGGGTCCTCGATCGACTGCTTGTACATGGCCTCGTACGCGGCCATGCCCTGCACGTGCGCGTTCTTGGCGACCGACTGGATGATCGGGAACGTCTGCGCCTCCTCTGGGTGCACGTCGACGGTCATGGTGGCAGTGGCGCTGGCAGTAGCGGTGGCAGTGGTGGTGGCAGTGGTGGCTTCGCTCGTGGCGCGCAGATCCGGTTGTGAGCTGCTGGTGGTCCCCTTCATCGTGGCGTGGCGTGGCACTTCTCACTTTTTTGGCTTCCCGTCGAGTGCTCGCTCTCTCTTCGCTCTCTTCAGGAGGTGGAGTGCCACTGTGGCAGAAACCAAAAGGATCGGGTGTTGGGCGGAGGGCGACGTCGGCAGCATCGACTTTTTGAGGTTTTTTCGTGACGCTGCCCGACTCGCCATCCGAATCGCCGGAAAACGCCATCGGATGATGGGAAAAACCTCGCGCGAGCCACTTTCATGGGTGAATGTTTTGGCTATGGCTTTAGTGACGTCACGTGGGCTTGTCGCGCGCGCCAGCGCTGCGTCACGTGCCAGTAGTGACGATTCGAGATCCCTAAAGTGAGGGCCCGGCCGGGATGGACACCTTGGTTGAAGTTTTGAGGTTGGGGACCGCTGCGGGCCTTGGCTGCTCTGTTCTCTGACTTGCGGCACCGGACCCAGGAGGTGACATTCTGGAGATCGGTGCTGAATCAGGGTGGCTGATCCCGCTTGTATGGGTCCGATGGCTGTTTCTGAAGATGACGCGAGAGAGAGCGGACGCTATTCGTTCTTGGGCCTTGAGCAGCGTCGGAGAAGCCATCATTGCGGTGGACGGCGGGCGGACGGCGCCACGTACTCGCTGCGAGTCGGATCAGACCTTCAGAACGTACGTTGCTACAGCCCTCGGCTACGCAGAGATGTCCTAATCAAAAGTCAGGGTATTTACCACCCCATCCTACATGGAGACCACTGAGCTCCAGGCCAGTTCACGATCAGGTTCCATGCCATCGCCGCCGCGGGAGAAACACCAGAACATGCCGTCGATCTGGAACGTGCCGTCGATCTGGTGCATATATACGCAGCGTCCACAGCGTTTGACACCGCCACGTGTACTTCCGGTGGGTTGACTACTAGTGATTCGATGGTGGCTGAATTCCTAGTTGTTTCGCTCTCCCGGTGCTTGAGATCGATGCAAGGGGCGTAAACGCCTCGGTGGCACGTTGCAGTAGCTACTCGCGAGCAGTGACGTGGCCGCGTCGACCCTGCCGTGAGCGTTGACCCGCCCCCGTCAAACCGCCTCAATGCAGCCATCAAAACGACCACTGGGAGTGTCAGTGGGACCTTGAAGCGGATCCCCCTTCTTTCTTTCCGTTCTCCAACAGGCTACTCGAATGTTGCGCAATCCATCCACCAGGTTACGCTCAATGTACCCAGGGTACACCGGAGATTTACCGTATCACTCCCCCACATACCGTAATCATCTCAGTGAAACCGGTCATCGAACCGGTATCCGATGCAGACAATGGCCTATTTTCCTTCTGTTGGCTTCGCTTGACGTCAGTCGAGATCTCCTCGCCGACACGCCGGCAGCTCCGCTTTGGCGTCGTCGCACCATGGCCAGCGCTCCGCTCCCCGCGCGCCGCGAGCGCCTGCAGCTTGTACGTGGAGCGCAAATCCCCATACTGGCGGGAGTCTCGTTGTCGCCGCTGTCTGCGCGCTCAACTGATCGCGGCCTGCGCGTGATTCGCGAAACAGGCGATTGAAGGCACGGAAGATGGCTACTTCCACCTGCGCACGGTGCTGTACGTCGCTCGATCGCCACGCTCTGTGCTGTTGTGTGCTTGGCGCGGGATCCACTGACCTCGCTGATGTGAAACAGCATTCTTGGACTGGGGAACGCCGCGGATGCGATCGAGATTCTCTCAATTGGCTACATTCTCGCTGTCTACGAAGACAAGGAAGGCGCGCTCACGCGGGCCCAGCAAAGTGCGTATTCAGCCAGTATAGATGTCGATGTGCGAGTATGCTGACGGACGCTGCGGTCTGTAGGCGCGCTGGCGGCAGCGATTTTCGCCGGCATGTTTCTGGGCGGGCTCGTGTTCGGGACGCTAAGCGACCGCATCGGACGACGTGCGAGCTTGCTGCACTCGCTGCTCATCAACGCTGTGTTTGCGCTGCTTTCGTCCATCGCACCCAACATTTACGTGCTCATTTTGTGCCGCACGCTCGCTGGCATAGGTACGGTCATCACATCTTGCATCGTGTCCGAATCCATCGCGGTCCGAACTGACCTACGTTCGTGTCTCTGTCAGGTATCGGCGGCACGGTGCCCGCGATGTTCACGCTTTGCTCGGAGCATGTCCCCGCGAATCGACGTGGCTTCTATGTGACGATTGTTGCGTCGTATTGGATGGTGGTGAGTAGGCTTCGAATCCCGTTCCGGTTGAGTCCCGTTTGCAATACTAATCCAGTCGTCTGCCACATAGGGCTCTGTCTTCACTGCCGCGCTTGCTTGGCTCATGCTGGGCAATCCGTCGTCGCCTTTCTCGTGGCGTGTCTTCGCTGCTGTTGTGTCAATCCCCGCATTTGTGTGCTGGATTCTCACATACAAATACGTGCCAGAGAGCGCGCAGTACTTTGCTCGTCGTCGCAAGTACACCGATGCTGAGGACGTGGTCAACCACATCCGCTCGACAAACGCAACGCGCCACACACCTGATGAGAAGCGTGACTTGCCGACCGAGGGTACGGCTCTTCTCTCGCCATTCCGCGATGGCCTCACTCCGCTGAACGCGAGCTATGCAATCGCTGACGCCATCGACCACGTCGAAGACGAGAAGAGCTTTTCGGCGGTGTATCGCGAATTGTTCGATCCGGTGCTACGTGCGACGACCGTCTCGTTGCTGTTGTCGTGGTTTTGCCTCAGTTTTGGCTCGTACGGCCTCGCTACGTGGATTACCGTTCTGTTCAAGCGGATCCACCTGTCGGATCCCTTCGCCAATGCCTTCATCTACGCTGCTGCAAATCTTCCTGGTAACCTCTATAGGTACGAAATCTGTCGTACCGGCTTGCTGTGGCGAGGGTGTTGAAAGTATTTGTTCTCGTGGTGATTACCAGTGCGTTCTTGATGGACTCGTGGGGTGGGAGACGCATTCTCTTCGTTTCGATGCTGCTCTCCGCCGCGTGCGCGGCTGGGTTCGCGTACGTGAACTCCAACAACGACGATGCCGAGGTCTCCATGACAACGACCGTGCTCATCATCGCTCTCGCCAGCGGCTTCAATGCGTTCAGCACCGCTGGATGGAACGCGATCGACCTCATGTCGGCCGAGTCGTTCCCCACGGACATCCGAACCACTGGCATGGGGCTTCTCTCGGCCGCTGGGCGCAGTGGAAGCGTGATTGCCCAGTTCGTGAATGGTTTTCTTGTTGGTCCGCCGCCGCACATCACGGCTTTGCTCGCGGTCACGGCGAGTATGATGCTGCTTGGAAGTATCAGTTCGATTGCTGTCAAGGACTACACCGGGAAGAGCCTCCCAGCCTCCGTCGAGCAGATGCGGAAGCAACAACAAGCGGAAAAACGCGCAGCGTAAGTGTACGACAAGGAAGGCGTTCTCTCATATACTGAAGTTGGATAGATCTAGCTCCCACCCGAGCTGTTCGTGCTGCGGCGGTGGAGTGGCGATTGCAGTGGGTAATTGAGGACGTAATGTGTGTTCTGTTGGCACCCGCGGACTGCTGGGCGCCAAGACATCTCGGTGGCGGCTGTTTTTCTTACTGCCTCTCGCTTGGTTGCTGCTCTTCGACCGGCTCTCGCTCCGCCTGGAGGAATGTGACGAGCAGGACGACTGGGATGATGAAGACAAGCCACTGGAAGACCACGACATTTCTGACGCCGGAGGCCTCCGTTCCGATCGGGGGAACCCACCAACCACAGTTCCCCCTGCCATTTCCTTAATCACGTGATCGCTTGTTGCAATCACCGGTGGTGGTGACTTGCCGAGCTCGCGCGTTGGAAGGTCGGTGGTAGTGGGTCCGAACTCGGACGACGTGATGTTGCAAGCTTTGTCGGCCTTGGGGACCCTGCTATGCGGAAGTGAAGGCGTCGTGATCGCTCCACTAGTGGACGCTTCGTTTTGCGACGCGTCTCTTGAACAAAAGCTGTTCGCAGCCACGGACGACGCAGACAGAGAATCTCGATCATCGCCGATCTCCACATTGCTTTGACATGGAGCGCGAGAACGGCCATTGCGACTTCGGCGTCCTTCACCGCTGCTCGCAGAGTTAACTGGGTCGTTTTCCGACCTCCGATGGCGGTCTCTCCTCTCTGGAACCCGAGAAGGCTCTTGATGACGGCTCAACTTTTGCTCTTGCACGAACGCTTGTCGTTTGCTCTCAAGAAGTTGCCTCATCTCGTGGATGCCTGCGGTCACTACCGAGCTCCTTTCGTGTAGTGCCGAGCCACGGCTTGTGCGCATCCGAAGAGTGTTCGTGGGATACAAACCATCCCTTTCGGGAGCTGGTGCGATGGGGGTATGTTCCATCTTTCGCACCTGCGGCGTCGAGTATGTCCGATCCATTGAACTACCGCTCCCCCCACGTCGGACGTCGTGGCGCCGAATGGACGTGTCCAAAATGAGCTGCAACTCTTCAAGGGTCAAGCCGATCGGGGTGTGCTCATCGCTCTCAGATCGCTCGCCATCCTCGCTGTCTTCTCGCGCCCCGGTCTCATCCACGAACGACTCTAGGTCTTCAAACACTTTGCGAGCAATAGACGAGATCTCGTCGTCATCGCTGCCGTCTTGGGGCTCATGCCTTGCATTGTAGTCGTTGCCGAGGAAGTCCTCTCCGTTCGCCATTTTGGAGTTGTGGCGTTGAAGAGAATCTCACAGGTCGACGACTGGGCACACATTCGAAACGACGCGCCGCTTCACGACAACACAGTTTGGGAGGAAAGCACAACTGACTGTGAAACGAGCGTTGCTGAGTGATGCATCGAGGTATATATCATTGAACTAGGAATCCATCACAACCTTCTCCCCAATTCACAGCTCATGCAGCCGACACGAAGCCGCACCTCTTCGTGCTCGAGTTGACGCTTCCATCACGCCTTAAGTTACGTTTCGTTCTTCTTTGGTGTGGCGCGTGCCACGTCAGGACGCGAGCAGTCGCCCGGCGAGTACGTTCACGAGGTTCTTGTCTTCGTGTTCCGGCACAAACACGGACGCCGGGTGTTCTCCTTTCCACTGGGGGATCTCGTAGTTGTCGCCGTTCAGGTATTTCATTGTTTTGGCCATGACAACGTCGCACTTCTCGTACAGCCGCACACCTGTGGCTTCGGCGCGGCGGTCGAGTTTGGGCACCGTCGGCTGCAAGTTCACGATGATCAACGACTCAGCGTACTCACCCGCCATCTCGGTAAAAGGTTCGACGCGCAGCGAAGTGCCCAGCACGAGCGCCACGTCGGCCACCTCACACTCGTCGAGCGCGCGATCGATGTCGTCCATCGGCTCGTCAAAGCTGATCACATTGCGCTTCAGACGGCCGTTGCCGTGGCGTGTGCGCGCGCGCAGTCGCTGCTCGACCGAGCGCTTGGCGCTGACGCACTGCGGATCGTCGCAGAGCCCAGTTGGAGGGAAGTCGCGCGTGTAGATCTTCTCGCAGGTCTCGCACTTCGCCTGCGTGGCGTTCCCGTGGACCTCGGTGAGTACGTTCGCTGGAAGCCCGCTCTTCAGGTGGAGATTGTCCACGTTCTGCGACACAACATGCTTCAAGTACCCGAGACGGTGGAGCTCAGCGAGTGCCATGTGTGTCGCCGACGGCACGAGCAAGTGGAAATCCGGGATGGCGACTCCGCTGCCTCCGTCACGGGACGATGCACCATCACCAGACAGTGACGCAGCACCACCACCGCCAGTGAGATTATCCACCTCTGCCTTCCTCCGTTTCTTCGCGGGGGCTGAAGCAGCCTCCGAGAGCAGCGGACTGGCTTTCTTCCGCTTCTTGTCAAAGCCTTTCGTACGGATGCCGCCGTCACCGCGATAGTCGGGCAAACCCACCGCCGTACTGATACCCGCGCCGGTAAACGCCACGAGGTGGCGGGAGCGCTTGATCAGCTCGGCGAGACGTCGGCACTTGGCGTCCAAGTCGGTCGCCGCCTGGGGTGTGGGAGAAACGTCGCCTCTGGTTGGTCCTTGAGGTGGCGCTTCAGAGAACTTCGGAGAGCTCTCTTCGCTCGGCGCTCGCGCGCGCTTGTGCGTCGGTGGCGGTGGCTGTGAAGAAGACGCGGGTGCGACATCCGGCGTCGTCGTCGTGCGCTCCGTCGCCATGGTGGCCATCGAGCGGGAGAGACACAAGTGTGCGTGTGGGCCGATGGCGCTTCGTGGAAGACTGTTACGGAAAGAATGGAATACAAACCAATCAGTGACGGTATCAGACAGAGTCAGACACCCAAGATTTATAAAATTTGGGAAATGTTGTGAGGTGGTAGAGACGATATAAAAAGGCGAGCAAGAAGGGCCGTGGGAGCAGGAGCGGTGGGGCGTGCGGGGCGTGGTCGGGAGAAAAAGCAAGCGCGAGACCGAGTTCGAACCAGCGACCCTTCGAGCTGCAATCGAAAGCTCTACCACTGAGCTAACCGCGCGTCGAAAAATGACTCTGCACAACACACATACAACCCCCCATAGAACACACACAACAACAACAACAAACAAACAAACAAACAAACAACAAACAACAACACACACGACCAAACAAACAACAACAAACACCCCACCTAGAACCACCCAGCAACCACCAGAACAACGCGCAACCTCACGAACGCGTAACGTAACTCCCTAGCCCACATTTCACACAGTAATCCGACCCGCTTGAGGTACGGCTTCTTTCTACTGCTGACATGATTCGCGGCCCCTCCAAAGTGTGGTATAGCGGGTTTAAAAGAACGCGCTTCCCGACAACAACGCCGCTGTTCGCCACACAGAGCCACTTGGGGGGGGGTCTTGAAGTCGCAGCGCCTATTTCGTTTAGTCTTTCTCGCTCAGACCTTCGTGTTCGTGGATCCTGCGCTTGCAAGGCGCAGAGAGATCAGATCCGGAGGAACCGGGTGAGGGGGACGTGGCGCTCGTACGTGGTACGACGCCCGTCAGCTTCCACCTATCAATAGACAGGGAGCTTGCTCGATCTCAATCGCAGCGCGCGTTCAGCAGCGACTCAGCGAGAGACGAGTACTTCTTCACTCTCGACCGCAGCGCGCGTACAGCAGCGACTCAGCGGGAGGTGGGGACTTGACCGCCAGAAGCTCGCGAGAGCGACTGCGCGGGTTGGATTGGTGTTGTCCGCCTTGATCCGTCGAGGTCCGCGGGGACCTGCCGGATTCGCCTTTTCCTTGGGGATCCGCACCGCGAGGCTTGGATCCGCTTCCTTGTTCTTGAGCCCGAGTCCGCGAGGACCGAACTGCGCCTTGCCGGGTCGCCTTTACCACGCTTCACCACCGGAGGGGGTGGATCCACGGAACTTTGACGTGAGCTACTGCCACTCACCGGGGTTGAGGGGGTTGAAGCTGCGCGCGGGGTCGAGCACCGTTGATCCGCGTCCGTATGCACGCGGGGCACGTCAATCCACGCCCTAGGCCTTCGCCGCGTGTCAGGAGACTTGAGCAGAAGGAGGGAAAATCGCCACTTGTTCGTTTCTGTGGCCACCAGCCGCTCAAACCGAACCTAGTGTGGCACACCTAATCTAGGATCCTGCCCCTAGAATAAGTACACGACCCTAATTCCGGATCCAGTGACGTGGACCTCCCCCCTAACCTAACCTAGTATTTATAGGTGCTAGCCTACTGAGATAACACTATCTTCGTCCTATCGCTTGGATCTGGGTGGATCCGGCTCTCTCGCGTTCCGTCTGAGCTGGATCCACGACGGGCTTCTAAAAGGAGGTCTCTGGTCTCCGGCCTCGTCCCTGATTATGGCCAGAGAACCCTGGATCCGATCCTCTTCGTGGCGGTGTTCTCGGCATTTCTCTCGAGCCGCTTCACCACGAAAGTCACGCAAGTAGTTGTCGATCTACTTGTAGCTTGGGTTACTGGCTTGCATCCAGTTCGCCGCATGGACAAAGTTGTTGAAGATCGGGGTCAAGCCTGACGAGTCCGCCGACTGTCTCGGGGCAGTGAGTGATTCCGCCGCGAACAGACCCCCCCCCGCCCCACGCACACACACACATATATATACAAACACACACAGTTGATCTCCAGATTGAAGAAGACACCTTTCTTTGGATTCAACTTGAGACTGAACCTCTGGCACGTCTCCAGCGTTCGGCGCAACACACGCATGAAGCTCTCGAGGTTCAACGCGGACCCCAACACATCGTTCAACCAGACGAGCAACTCTGTGTTGAGGGGTTCAAACACGTATTTCGGCGAATGGTGGCGGGTCGCCGACCCCACCAGCACAAAGTACCCATGATTGTGTGGGTCTCTTCAGAATCGTTATGCAATTGCAGCTGCCAGAACATGTCATGCGCGTCGGTGAAAAACAACTTCGCGTTTGAGAACACCAGATGAGAGGTTATTAACTCGGGACGAGGCATGGGCCACAGTATCGGCTCGGTCATCTTGTTCACCACCGCATCGACCACGTCAACTGCGGACTGGAGATACACATCAAGGGTACACGGATAGTGACTGCGGTTTCGGGTTGACGTCGCGGCTCGTGGCGCTCACAGTAAGGCCAACTTGTTTCAGAAGGTCCATGGAGTACGGACACGCTTTCGTGCTGGCGGCGTTCTGTTAGGGGGCGCTGGGCCAGTGGGGTGTTCGAAACAACCGAGAGACAACACAACAGATGAAGGATCTGGATGCACTGCTCCCAACTACCGGGCGGCTCAAGGCCCGCAGGCATTCCTTGATGAAGGATGCGCGATTGCGACAGTGGGGAGCCGTTCGAGATCAAGTCGATTGCGCACATCTTCGAGTAGACTGTCGGCCGAATGATGCCCGAGCCGGAGGATTTCTTTGGTCCATCGCTCGTAAACAAACGCCCAACCACCCTTTCTTCTAGAAACTACCCGCCGAGTTCAAGAACAGAACGTTTCTGCTCAAGGTTTCATCACATAGACTTTGCGTGAATTCAAGAGGTGAAGATGAACGCTCAGTCGGAATTGTCGTCGCATCACCTCGATTGCTTTGGAACGCGATTTGCTCTATTTTGGGTCAAATGGATGTGGTTCTGGGTGTTGCCGACCGCACCGACATTTCGGTGGATGGACGCTTTCGTGGGTCGGCGGCTGCGGTGTTCATCGCAGTGATCACGGCAACGCAAGGTCGTACCGTCCATGGGCGTATGTCTTAGTACGAACTGAGAGCGCCCATGCGTACATCGAGCTGTTCCAGGCAATTAAGGACGCTGTTCGCACATACTTTGATGTCGAACTGTGCCGGTGGTTCGGTAGCCTTGATCACGCCGCACTAATCGCGTTGGCATTCGAAACAGCGTGGTCAGGAATCGCGCTGCTCGACTGCTGGCCCTACTTGATTTATCGCTATGCAGTGATCAATGCACGCTATATTGCTGGTCTTCTGTTTTTGTTTGCCCTATCGATGTGGTGAACTTGCGGATGAGACACAACATGGTTGGAACTTGTGTGCAGTCAACCTGTTCTGAGTAGGCATGCGAATGACCGCATGGGGGGCCAGTTTGTGTGCCCTCGAGGCTCTCGACGGTTCTTAGCGACATGATCGACCAGTACAAACAATACCAGTTTTGCCAGCATAGCGGGCATGATGGTGCAATCAAGGTCAGTAACACTATGAATCAGTATGAGACGTTCGGAAAGAGAAAATAACACACATAAGCAAAACGAGATGACATAGACCATCCACTTGTAGGAGGGTGGCGCCGCCTTAAACCTTAACCCTTTTGCTGCCGAGCCATTTCCTAATGTAAGAAATTCCTAATGTTATGGCTCGGGTTGTTGTAAAACCAAGCATATTGCTTGGTTTTGCTCCAACGGGTTTGAAGGGTGCGTTATCGATTTGCAGGGGCGAACT
>JAADWV010000714.1:0-15544 GCA_023336295.1 Pythium folliculosum | reverse complement strand
GATTTGTCGTTGGGAAGCTGTACGTCGCAGCTCATTCGGTGCATGAATCGGTACGTGTCTGTAGCCAGCGGCTCGTTTCTGGAGATCTCGGGTATCCTCTGTATTTTTCGGTAAAACTTCTGTATTTTAGGTGCTGTCTCCAGCATGACCTCCGATCTCATGCAAACGTGACGGCCAAGCCCATAGACGGGCGTGCATCTCTCAGGGAGACTTCGAGTAAATGAGCGTTTGCATCCTCTCAACAAACGCTGGAGACTGACCCCAAGGTGCTGACGGATAAGTGACTACCTGCGCGGATGTGGTAAGGACAAACGTTCGCTAGACGGGATCATGCACTTGCACGACTGACCTTGCACGACTGACAGAGCTCTAGCGGTTGAATAGAGACATTAGGAACGTCCAACACGAGTATGAATTCATATATACAAAAAAAGGGGAAGGCGAGATGTTATTACCTTTAGCGGCAAGCAAAACAGATCTCCCACACGGGCATCGTGACAACACCGATCACACAAAGCACGAGCATTGCGGGCACTGCTAAGGCGCACATCGCCAGCAGGATCAAGAGCAGCATCGCGACTGCGAGCGCGAACACGACAGTGCTCACCATAATGTACCCTGCTGTGATCTCAACCACGTCGGCAAACCCGTCTCGGACCCGACGCAGCTTGCCGAATCCAAACCCACACGTCCCGAGCGTGACCGCCACTCCACACACCAGAGAAACACTCAATAGAATGATGTAGAACGTGATGTCGACGGCGTACTCCCAGCAAGTGTCTGTGCTTTCTTTGCGTACGCATCCGTACCAGAGCTGCATCATACGCCAAAACCAGAACGTGAGACTTTAGACACACAGATTCAGAAAAACCTATACACCACGTACCCAGTGCTGGAGCTGATAGTACAGATCCCTTTCGTCCGAGGCCACAGGCTTGGTGCACGACCAGCAGAACGAGTGCTGGCACGAGTTGCAGGCGACGCGGAGATCGTCTGTGCAAGTTCAGAACTTAGAGCCGTGAGGTTCTGAATGAGGAAACGGCTTTCGGCACACGCACCGTTGAAGGGAACGCTCACTGAGCAACTTGGGCATGGCTTCTCGCGGGGTGCGGTGGCGTCTGGAGCCACTGGGATGCTGCGGTGGTCTGCATCCGCTGGCGACTTCGACGGCTGAGTGTGTTGGTCCTTGGATTCACCAGGCGCCTGCGTTGGCCGCTTCCGGCACGAAGCCGCGGCAGCGGTGGTGATGTCCATGGCCGACAGTGGACGTTTGGGAGCTTCTCAAACTATGGTTTCGAACCAACGTCCGAACGAATGCATGAGCATACGGGGAGGCAAGCCAGGAAAACGCCACGAATGGCGCTGTCAGCAGCGAAGGGGCTCATGTTTGCGACCGGACAGTAGTTCTCCTGGAAGCCACAGGGTCATGACAGCATGAGACGCGACGAAGGGGTCCATATCTGGGACGAGGACGTCCTTGCCCCTCATTCCCGTAAGTTCCTTGTGCATTTACGGTAATCGAGGTTTAAAATCCGCGAGGTCTCACTCGAACTCCGAGTGGGCATCGTTCTCGACATGGAGGCAGTTCGAAACTTGCCAAGGAGTCCCCAGCTCCCTTTTGGGCTCCCCTCGCTGGCGCGCCGCCGCCGGCTCTGGCCAGGATGGAAGATGCCGACTCAGTAGGACGGAGGCGGCTGGCTCTCCGTCGTCTGCAGGCGGCGAGCGGGGCGAGGGTTTGGCGTGCGGCGCTGGCCGGCGGCCGAGTCAGCGCCGGCAGGACGCGGTTTTTAGCTGGTGCGGAGGGGCGACGGGGTTGGGTCCCCCCAAGTCCAGCAGTACCCCGAGTGGGTCCCTACCCCATCGGCGCGCGTCGCGTCGAGGAGAGTGCGAATCTCCCGCCGAGGAAGGCGTGGCAAAGGTTTTTCCGCGTGCAGATTGAGTGGCAGTGCGTTGTGTTTCAAGCTTGACGGACCCAGTGGACGCTACGACAAGGATGCCGTGGCGGTGGCGGGCGTCTTCGGGATGAAGACGTCGCGTGAACAAGGATCAGCCAGTCCCGACGGACGGAAGGAAATCAAGCAAGAGGCGGCACGGCAGCGTTTGCCGGCCGCGGCCATAAGAGGATGCGAGGCCAGTGACGAGACGGCACTTCGCACTGGAGTCGGGGAGCCGGGAACTAGGCGTGGATCTGATAGCATCAAGGGAAGGAGCGTGCGGTCGCAGAGACCGGAGGGATGCGGCGCGAAGCCCATCGACACGCTGGAAGCTTTTCCGTGAAGGGAGGTGGTCAAGAGGTAGGGTAACAAAGTTCCTGCCGGATGATCCTTTGTGTTTAGTCATGAAGCTTGGGCGGTCACTGGTCTTGCGGGCCGCCCCCGTGGGCTGTCGTAGAACTGGAAGTGGTCGCTAAATACACGTACCCTTCGATCTAATTCCGTTGCTGCCAGCTGATTAACTTCGCTAGTGACGCTTGTCTCTTTCGTTTGCGAGAATCCTGAAGCGTAGGTTGATGTGAGATTTTCCGTTTCCATCCGATCATGCGATGGCGAGATGTCCTTCCTCTACGACCGTTCAAGATCCACGGAGGGTATGCGTGTGGACAACCAGCCAATGCCACCGCGACAACACACACTCCTCAAGGCGTAGCCACTCGCTACCACCACATGCGTGGAGCGTCAGCTGGGGTCTTCGCTGGGTTGATTTATCGATTTTATCAGCCGATGTCTCGCATCTCTTGTTTGTTTGAGCCTCTCGACTCATTTTTCCACATCAAGAGATTTCTGAAGTGGGTTCAGTGCACACAAAGAGATGCGACCGAAGGTGACTCTCACATAACAAGGTGACCATCACCCATTTATCACATACGTCCAACCCACAGACTACCTTATTTTGGTAAACGTCTTTACCCAAGGATAATCTCAGCAGAGTGGGGGAGCCGCAGCTTTTTTGGAAGACCCGTTCGCGTTGCCTCAGTCTCCAATTTCACACAACGCACCTTCGCCGTCGCCACAAACCATGCCAGCACCGGCGTCAATCCCTGAGCCAGCCACGGTGTCTGCCACGGCGGACAGCAGCGCTAGGGCTACGCCATCAGCGGAAGTTGCCTGCCAAGTCTGCCGCGAGGACGTGGCCGTCGCCGATACGGTCGCACTGAGCGCGTGTGGCCACCGCTTCTGTGTGGTGTGTATCACGGGCTTTCTCAGCGTCAGGATCCAAGACGGCGATGTGGCGCTGTGGTGCTTCCATGAGGATGGGGAGCTCACGTGCGGCGCGACAATTGACGACGCCGACATTGAAGCGCTCGTGACTCCGGAGACGCTGGCCAAGCACCGCCGGTTCCGACTCCTCCAATCTACCCCCCAGGCGCGCAGCTGTCCGTTCTGTGAGCACACGCAGGTCACAACGGCGAGTGTGGACGCCCCGGGCTGTGTGTGCGAGGGTTGTGGCCAGACCTATTGCTTCACGCACGGCAACGCGCACAGCGACGGAGTCGAGCCCTGCGCACAGTACGAGAAGCAACTGCAGCGCACGGAGAAGCGCAGCGGACGGAAGGTCAAGAAAATCTCGCGCCCGTGTCCGTCGTGCACGCGACCCATCGAGAGAAATGGTTCGTGGGAATAATATCAATCGGTTTGAGCGGTTCGCTGGTTCGCTGAGTGACTGACGTGACGTTGTTGTGGGTACAGGCGGCTGTCCGCACATGACCTGCCGCGTGTGCAAGGCGCAGTTCTGCTGGCACTGTGGCGCCACGTGGGGGTTCGATAGCAGTGAGCACACTCAGGTGAGTGCACTTAATCAACACCCGCGATTATATGTATCCCTTGACAGAAACACTAACCCGAGGACGTCCTCGTTGTGTAGCTACTGAGCCTGGACAGCTGCGCTGGGACGACCGAAGCAATGGCGCCGTGGATGGGTTCGTCCAATGTATGGTGCAGAGCGTTTGGGACGGGTCTGCACTACCTCTTCCTCTTCGGCATCGGGTGGCCGCTAACGCTCGCGCTGTGCTGGGCGTGGATCCCGTACACGATCGTCAAGGAAAACTGTGCGATCGCCAAGCGTGGAAAGGTGCTCGCGCGGTGCTTTGCCATCTCAGTGCCGTTGGCGATTATCGTATTTGTCGGGGTAACTGGAGTTCTCATCTTTGAGGTCTTCGAGGGCCTATTTGATTGTGCCAAGAAAGGAATCAAGAAGCTTCGAGAGCTCCGTCGTCGCGGTTGTTGCCGCCCTGGGTGCTGCCAGCCTCACGTGACGGAGAAGACCGACGACGCGACCAACTTCACCGCGCTCCAAGACCCCGAGCTTCCTGTCTAGATTCACGAGATGACGTATGATGAATGTATTCGGCATGTGAGGAAACCTAAGTGAGGTTACAATGCGGTGTGCGTGGATTGCATGGATGCCCGCCCACAGAACGAGAGGCTGCAATTAGACGTGAAGAAACCGTGCCCTCTGTGCTCGAAAAACGGTGTGTACAATGTTCTTTAGGTATGGGGCGAATGTACTCCTACGGGAGCCTGATTCACTCTCGTGGACACAGTCAGTTGCCGCGTGTGCACAACTCGCATCTGCTTGTACTGTGGCACCAAGTGGTGAGTCACACTCCCAGTGCAGCACAGTATGCGTACCAGCCCCTCTTCGCACTGGGATCTCGACGGGATGGCGTGTTGACCTTCTCGTCTTGTGTAGCTGCTCAGCCAGGACGGCTGCGACGGGGTGATCGAAGAGAACGTGCATACGAGCTGGCGCGGCGCTTGGCCGTATGCGTGGCAACGGGCGTCCTCATCTCCTTCGGTCTCATGGAGACTATGGTGCTGGATGACTCCCGAGCCATCTTGGAGATCAGCTGCGAAAATGTTCAATTGCTCACGACGCACGAGTGTGACTGCTGTTGCCAATGGAACCGCCGTGAGAAGCGACGAGCTTCTCCGGTCTGAGCGACACAGTCGAGCAGCTAATATAGACGCGCGATCCGCAGCCTGCACCGCAACTGATTCAACCATATATCTCCACAGCGTGAGCATGTGGCGATCCATCATTTTTGCGCGCTCGCTGCCTTTGCTCTTGGACGGTTGCACCGGGCTCGTCTCGACGTGGCGCAGCTGACCACGAGTGGGTTGTGTACCTTTCGATCTGCGGTCCAGTCTAGTTGTGTGCGAACCCATTGATGCAGCCGCTGGAACTAGACAGAGGATATTGCCGCCACGGACCCATCAAAAGCTGCTCAGTCGCGGGTGCCATCCAGTTTCTGTGGCTCATTCTTTCCGTCTTTGTTCTCTCTCCACGTTGTGATTTGGGGGCACCTCGGCGGTTCTCCATCGTCTCATCAACCCAGTGCTCAAGAATGATGGTCTGTTCCTTCGAAAAAATGATTTCTTACACAGATCACGGTGAGCTACAGAAAATCATTCCAAGCAAGGACATATATACTGTTATCAACCGGTTATTCATTTTGAACTTCATACCCTATTTTGGAACTTTCCGACCTTGAAGGCGTGCGTTCGGTTTTTGCGGGAGCGCCAAAAGCCAGCGGCCACATCGAGCGAAAGAACCCACCCCAAACGCTCACATCCTCCGTCCTCTTCTTCCAAAAAGCCCACTGTGTGCGTGCTTGTCTCCGTGGCACTCCACTTCAATCGCCCGAGCTGTCTGTCCGAGCGGCAGCGTCTCCTCCTCCGTCTCCCGTTTCTTCTTCTTCAAACGCATCCATGGCGGCCTCGCCCTCGGCCGAGATGCTCGCGGCGCAGGACGCCGTCGCGATCAGCGTCCTAAACCACCAGAACGACGGCGACGACACCACATCGCCCATGGATGACGCGTCGCTACCGCCCATGGACGACGTGCGCGATGCCAGCCCCACGGGCGCGAGCGCGCTGGCGCCCGTCCACTTACTCTCGCCACGGCTCATGCGCGCGCTGCGCCAGCTCATGAACCACCCGGGCATCATGAACGCGTCGGACGGCAGCCTCTCCAGCGACAGCGAGAGCGACGACGCGTCTGCAACCGGAGACACAGCCATGCTCTGCCAGATCTGCCTGGACGACGTGGCGCTGGAGGAGACCGTGGCGCTCACGGCGTGCGGCCACCGGTTCTGCGCGTCCTGCTTTGCGCGGTTCCTCACGCTCAAGATCTGCGAGGGCCAAGTCCACTTGACGTGCTTTTACGAACACGAGCAGGATCTCCACGCGTCGCGCTCGGCCGCCTCGACGTCGAACGTGTGTGGCTCGGCGATCGAGCGCAGCGACGTCCAGCGGATCGTGCCGCCCGACGTGTTTGCCAAGTTTGAGAAGTTCCAGTTCAACCAGTCGCACTCGTTCGCGCGTCAGTGTCCGCACTGCGACCACTCGGTGGTGTGCGAAGGCCCCGAGCAGCCCGCGTGCAGGTGCGAGAATTGCGACCGCGCGTTCTGCTTCACGCACGGCAACGCCCACGACGCGACCATGACGTGCACCGAGTACGACAAGCGCCAGCTGCGCGCCGAGAAGCGAAACCGCCGCAAGATCAAGCGCATCTCCAAGCCCTGTCCGAGCTGTCAGAGCCCCGTCGAGAAGAATGGTACGGAAAAGTCTCGTTACCGCTTTGTTGACATCTCTAACGTTCACGATGTGCGCAGGCGGCTGTAATCACATGCGATGCGTGACGTGCTCGACCGATTTTTGCTGGCTCTGCGGGCAAAAAGTCAGCGAGCTCATCTCGGACCACTACGACGTACGTTCGTAGACGATGTGACTGCTCGGTACCATACGAGGCATACTGACAAGTCTATTTTGTCTAGTGGACCAACATCCGCGGGTGCGCCGGCCAGCAAATGGTCCATATCCACGGACTCACGACGACCAACAAGTGCCTGCTCTACATGGCGCGGCTGGCGCTCTACGTGATCGTGTACCCGATCGCGCTCGTGCTCACGCTCGTGCTCATGCTGCTCTCGTGCTTCTTCGCGCTGTGCATGGTGAACCAAGACCTGACGTTCGTGCAAGTGTTTCGCTGGGCGTTCCGCATCATCGCGATCGCCGGGTATACGGCAATCGAGTTTCTCGCCGTGACGATCGTCACGGGTCTCGCCGCCGGCGTGTTCGGCGTTTGCTGGGGCTGCCACGAGCTCTACAAGCTTGGCAAGCGGTCGGTGCAGCGCTGCGTGGCGCTGCGGCGCCAGCAGTGCCCGATTCGCTGCACGCGTCCCTGTGGGTCGCGTCCCAAGACCCAAGCGCAAGTGGATGTCGTCACGACGCCCCACGTCCTAGAATGTACGTATTCACGAGTCTGAGCGACGAAGGCAGCATATCAGCGAGAAGCTATGGTCGGGAAATTGGCTGAATGGTGGTGTACAAGAAGGGCGCGACTCGCGCTTGGTTTACGAAATGGAATTGTTGTTTGAATGGATTAGATTGTGTAACTTTGCGAGGAGAACTTGCGTTTACCGTATTCCGTTTAGGTATTCCTAAGAAGCACTAGAGTAGCAGGAGCAAACTCGGACCAGGGCCTCACACAAGCTGCTCAGTTCAAGAATAAAATCAAGAGAATGAACTCCGACAAGGGGGACGACACAGGTAACAGGGACGTGCAAAAAACCTGACTGCTACACGAAGTGCGGCGCCGACAACCAGTTGAATCTCACTCGACACGCAGCGCATAACATGTGATCACAGCCGCCTTTCAAAGCGTCGACACATCCTCGTTAGCATCTATGCGACTGCCAATATCGCCAGTCTCAGCTAGTGTGAGTGCTTACCGTTCTTCTCGACGGGCACTTTGCAGGTGGGGCACATCTTCGCTGTTCGCCTGATCGTGTCGATCGTTTGACGTTCGTTCTCGTCGTGGTAGGCTTGGCACCCGGACGATCCGTGCGCGCCACCGTGTACAAAGCAGAAGATGCTGGCGCACGAGCCACAAACGCAGGACCGTTGCGAGTCGCCATTCGGCCAGACCTGAGAGAAGTCGCAGAACGGGCACTGACGCCCGAAGATGGGGTTCCTTTTGTTGAAGCACAGGCGCCGGTACTTGGCGTAGAGCTCAGCGGCCACCAGCTTAGCGACGTCCGAGTCGGCTACGTCTGCGCCGCACGCACTGGTCGATGAACTCGCCCGTTGCTCATAACACCGGACCGGGACATTTCCGCTCGCGATCTGAGAGCCCACAAATTGGCGTAGGCATGTAACGCACGTGCGATGGCCGCACGTCGCCAGTCTCAGCGTTCCCTCGCTGGGCGGTGTGGCAGAGCACACGCGGCAGGTGTGAGGCGGCCCAGCGAGAAATCCCCACATGTGGCCAGGCCTGGGAACTAGCGACTGTGCGGGCCCAAGTTCTGCTGGAGGTGGAAGGCCGGAGGTGGTGCGGGGAGCTGGGAGCTGGGACCCGGCAGCGATATCCGACGGATTTTCAACCGACACATGGGTGGCGCTTTCAGCAGAACATGAGAGCTGGCGCAACAAAAGCCCAAGCGATCGCAGCCGAGCCGCCGGAAGTATCGCGTGTCGAATCTTCATTCGATGACAAGCATGAAAATGGTATCAACACATGAACGAACTTCAGCACCTCTAGTAGAGGCTCTACAACCTGGGCTGACCGCGTGTTATGGTTGCTTCCTGAAAAGACCCGATAGACCGCCGCGTGTCTCGCGCGAGCGCCGGGCCAGTCCGTTACCAATCGCAGCGTAGCCATCCGTGATCGTAGTTGATGTGAGCTCGAAGCACCCTATGCACGTGTCGGTGAACGTGGCACCGTATCTGTGCATGGTTGGCAGCCACCCACACGTGACCACCGTCAGCACGCCCGTGATGGCTAATGCCGGCGCGACTACAGCAACGATGGAGAGCGCGCGGAACGTCGCGCGTCGCATGCCGTGGTGCGGTGCCAAGACGTCGACGTGTTGCAGACCAGCGCAGCCTCCGAGCTGCCAACCCTATAGCGCCTGATGTTAGCGTGTCACAACAGTCCGAAGAGAAGAGAAATGTAGTTTGTACACCGCACCTGGTAGTGCTCGGGTGTGGCTGAGGGATCGACGAAGCTAGTACAAATCCAGCAGAACGAGGTGCCGCAGTGAAGACATGTCATGTGGTTGCAGCCGCCTGGATTCACCGAGAGATCAGGTTAGCCAATGCCTCACGCTCGCCACTGATGGAATGATACACGTACCGTTCTTCTCCACCGGGACGGCACACCCGGGACACCGCCTGGTCGTGGTCTTCAGGGTGGCAAGTGTGCGGCTCTCGGCGTCGGCGCAGGTGGCCTCGTAGTCTTCGCAGGAACGGCCTTCATGGGCCCCGCCGTGCGTGAAGCAAAATGAGTGCTTGCACGCTTCGCAGACACAGTCTCGGTGCTTTGGACCATGAGGCCAAAGTTGAGAGTGGGAGCAGCGCGAGCACTGACGGCTATCCACGGGGTGGCGCTTGTTGAAGGCGAACCGCTTGAACTTCCGAAACGTCTCGGTATCCACGATCCGCTCGATCTCCTCATCGGTGATTGCCGTTGCACAACGCGTCAAGCCATCATCAGTCGTGTAAAAGCACGCGAGGGCGGTGTTCCCGTCTCGGATGTTGATCTGTAGGTATTCGCGAAGGCACTTGGAACAGCAGCGATGCGAGCACGCCACAAGTTTGACGACATGTTCCGCGTCACAGACATCGAGGCAGACGCCGCAACGAAACTCACGGCTCGAGGAGGCAGCCGCTGAAGACATTGGCCATGAAAGCAGTGTTGGTATGGGATCGTGTGGCGTGATTCACCAGAAATTTGATTCTGAGGTGACGTCGCCGGGGCGAGGCAGTCCGAACCAACCGTACGGGATTGGGAGTCTGCTAGATCTCAATCTCACGGCTCGACCGCTCGAGCCGTGGTGAGATTGAGATTGAGATCTAGCAGACTCCCAATCCTGTACTCGTGTACTTTGCAGTGCCTTGGGTTATCCTGGATAGAGAGCCTGCCGTTGAAGTCCAGAGGCTTGAAACGCCCAACATTGGGTACAGTTTGTTCACCAAATAAGCCGCTTTACAAATCTAATTAACCTTCGATACGTGATGTTCTGGAAAATGTTATCGTTCATGAATGTATCATTACCTAGAGGTGAGATCTCATTAACTGTGTTCCACTATATATCAGAGGGGTGATTCATTCGGCGAACAAACTGTATATTCACTACCGTACCAGTACTGCGTCATCAATGTACTGATCAGAAAACGCCATTGCATTCGAACTTCAAGTGTAATGAGATATTTCTTTCTTCAAGGCTGTGACCTTTGAGATTCGATCGAAGCTGTGTTCCTGGGGCTCTTTCCTCCTGGACCAGCTGGAAAAAAATTCCCATCACCTCTTCATGCACAGAAGGCATACCGCTCTTGAACCCACAGTCTTTCGTTCGCGGATGTGAGAGTATGTCAGCTCCGAAACTTGATGTGTCCGGTTGATTTCGTCGTGGAAATTTGGTCGCTTTCGATCTGTTCGTGTTTCCCTCAACTCTCCCGAGTTCAGAAATGATGCATGTCATGTGGTTATGGATTCCTTCCCATTTGGGCTCAGGTTTTCTCCCCCTCCTAGTTTCATGAGGCCAGTGGGAGGTCGTCATTCTTCACCGACTGGAGCGAATTGTGCGTGTGAGGCGTTCTCGCCACTCGTCGAGCGTGTTGAACATGCTCAGCGCGGTGAAGTAGAAGCACACTCGGGTACAGTCCCACACGGTGCCGCCGTACGCGTGTCGGAACGGATACCAACCGACTGTGATCACTGTCAGCGTCGCGGTGATTGCGAGTGCGGGCACCGCGATGATGCCAGCGACGAACCCACGCACGGCCAGCCTCCCCAGGCGGTTTAACCACCAGATGCCACTGTCCCCGACCGACTGCAACCCAGCGCAGCTGCTCATGCTCCATATCTAGAGCGCCAAACGTCACGGGAACGAGCGTTAGTCAGCACGTGACGCCCGCCAGATAATTCGAGAGATCCAATGTAAACCGTACCCGATAGTGGTCTGGCGTGGACGTCTGCTCGACGAACGCGAGACACAGCCAGCAGAACGACGCTCCGCATCTGAGGCACGTCATGTGATTGCAACCACCTAGAGCGGCCAAACAAAACCGAGTCCAAGATTAGTCCACGTTCGTTCTTCTCGCCGCTTAATTGCCGACGTACCGTTCTTCTCGATCGTCACACGGCATCCCGGACACGGCTTTGTGGTACGCTTGATGACGATCGTTGTGACCTGCTCGACTTGGTTCATTGCGGCTTCGTAGTCTTGACACGTGCGCCCCACGTGGGCATTGCCGTGCGAGAAGCAGAATGACTCGTCGCAGGCCTCGCACCTGCACTCGGGTTTTCGTTCTCCGTCTGTGCACACTTGGGAGTGGTCACAATGCGGACACTGGCGACCTAGGACGCGGTGGAGCGCGTTGAACTGAAATCGCCTAAAGCGCCGCAGTGTTTTGTCGTCCACGAGGCTCTCGATCTCGGCCTCAGAGACGACGCCCGAGCACGGCTGAGGCCGTCCATTTGACCCAGATGACAGTCGGAAGCAGGTTGGTGAGAGCTGTCCAAACGCGATCTTCGCCGTGACATGCTGGCGTAGGCACGGCCGACAGCACACGTGCGAGCACGCGGCGACTGTGAACGTCTCGGAGAGGGGGAGCTGTTCGAAGCAGACTTCGCATTCGAGTGATGAAGACCATAATGAGGGAGCCAATGTGACCGTTTCTACGCAGGTAGCCATAGCGCGCAGTGCTTCGCTTGGAGACGTGTGTGTGCTCGGAGATATATCGAGAAATGCAGCGCCAGGCAGCGCGCCAGCCTGCCTGAAGCCATGAAGCCACCACCCGGATGCTGAGATGAGATGCACTATTGTGGGTTCATTCGAAATTATAACTCTGTCTCATGATGAGAGTTTGGTTTGGTATCCCGTTTTCATAGACCTCGGCTTCCTGTGGGTTCTCTCTCAGTCTATCTCTTTCTCAGCAGATCTCTCCTATCCACAAGGTGTGGCGGTGAGGTGCTCACTTCTGGCACTGTGCACTCACCGTCAGTTGGCGTCCTGTATCGCGCGACGAGTTTGCCGCAGCCACAGCCACAAGTCCATCCACAATGAGCTGATCCTGTTTCACAAAAGGTATGGTATACTATGCTAAACTGGCTTGATCGTTCAATGTATTGGCGACGACATCCTCAGTCGGTGGTGACGGGTGCGAGCAGCAAGCGTGGATGCGCCGAAACGGATACGATATGACATCCCACACCAGTTGGCACGCCATGGTGATCGCAATGAAGACACCAGTGATCACAAGCAGTAGGCTAAGCACAATGAAGTTGAGACACGATGTGAAGAGGTCGCGGAACGAGAGCTGGAGCGCCGCCATGCACGGCACGCAGCAGCACGTCAAGAGCGTGAGTGCGACCGTGATCACGAGTGCCGGCGGCCCGAGGACCACGACCATGAAGAGGCGCACCACGCCCATCCAGAACCGCTCCGACGGGGTCTGCGCGTCCACGTCCTCCATTTGTTGGCCGGCACACCCGCGCACGTTCCACCACTGCAGTGTCACGTACAGGATATCCGATCCGATTAGTGTCATGGGAAGCAACCGGCAAATGAGCTTGTCCTCTTTCGTACCTGGAAATGCAAGGGGGCGACGTTGCTGTCCACGACAGCGCCGCAGATCCAGCAAAAGTCCGTGCTGCACACGATACACTTTATGTGGTTACAGCCGCCTGCCAAGGGAAAACACAACCAGCCCGTAAGCGATCCCAAGAAGCAGTGGAGGGGAGGAGAGGGGAACTGGCGACGCGAAGTACGAACCGCTTTTCTCGACGTTGCTCTTGCAGCCTGGACAGGGCTTGGAAATCTCGGCGATCGCCGAGCGATTCAGCTTGTCCGCCTCCGCTTGTTTCAGCTCAAAGTCCGCGCACGTACCGGCGGCGTGTGCGCTGCCGTGCATGAAGCAGAACGACTTCGCGCACGCCGAACACACGCACTCGGGGTGTTCAGGGCCCGCGCACAACTGAGACTCGTCGCAGTATGGACACTGCCGACCGTACTCATTCTCCTTGTTAAACTTGAACATCAGGTACTTCTTCCACACAGCCGGGGACACGGAGGCTTCGATGTCGCTCGGTGCGATGGGCGTTCCACAGGCTTTGCGGGGAGGACGTGGAGGCGGTGGTTCATCCGGATCAGCCAGATCTATCGTGCTCTGCTCGGTCTCGTGGAAACACACTGGGAAGACTTGGCCGTCAGCGATCTTCAGTTCCAGGTACGTCTTGATACACGGCTTACAGAAGCGGTGCTTACACACGATGAGCTCCGCGGCTTCGAGGACCGGTACATTCTCGAAGCAGATCTGGCACAGGAAGGTCTCCTCCATATTCATGCCGATCATCGAGGAAATCGCCCACAGCACGGCCGGCACCGAGTCACTCACGGCGCTCGAGTTGCGCTGCAGAATCGGAATTCCTCCGCCATGGCTGTCGGGATCCTGTGCCGGGCGCTGTCGGCTGCGCCGGGAGCTGTCTGAGACGTCGCTCGGAAAGTCCGTGGAGCCCGTCGAGTCCCGCGTATCCGGAGCGCTGCCACTCCCGCTCAAGAGCCGCCGAAGCGTCTGCCGTGAGCTGTCACGAATGGACTTGGCCATCGCGTCCCACGACATGCTCGGGCGATTTTCCTGCTCGCCGTCTTCCTCGTCGGCATCAGTCTGGACGACGACACTCGGATCGTTCCGGCTCTCAATCCGCGCTTCGACCTGCGCGAGCACGGCACGGACTGCGTCGTCGTCGAACCGTTTGGTATCCAACTCCTCCATGAGTCGCAGCTCCAGCAGCAGCCAACGCCAGTGCGCGATCTGCGCGTCGTCGAAGCGATCTGTCGCGTCCAGCGCAGCGCCGAAGAGGTGCAGCAGCGCTCGCACTTGCGCCGGCCCCGCGCATTCCACGACGGCGGAGATGAACAGCGACTGCAGCGCAACAGTGGGTTGTTCGTGTACAGAGGCAGTAAACGCGTCGAGGAACGCATCGACGGCGCGTGGGGACGTCGGCGCGGACGCCATGGCGTCGTGCTGTCGCAATATCGCACGGTCTCTTTTCTACAGGGAAGAAGGAAAGAATTTGGGTCCATGAAAAAGTGGGTTCAAAACCCGTTCAAGTCATGGTCTAATCAGCAATTTTGAGAAATGAAATTCCGCCAAAACAGGATTTATGTCGCAGCCTTCGGAGAAAGCGCTACGCAGCGTCGGCTGGGTCGATCTCCGCGCGGTGCTCCGGCTTCGGCTTCTCGCGCTCAAACCACGCCTTGCACTTTTCGTAGATCCAGCCCAGCAGCGTCAACGGGAGCAGCAGAATCCAGCCGCACAGATCCATGCCCAGCAGGAATGCCATGCCAAAAGACATGTCGGCCCAGCACACGCACGGCAGGCAGCCACAGGTCGCGACTGTGAGCACGACCGCGAGCACGAACGACGCCGGACCGATCAAGAAGAAATTGAGGACCGACAGCACCTTGGCCACGACGCGCTGCCACAGCGTGTCCTGGTGGATCTCGGCGCGCATGAGACCAGCGCAGCCACCCAGATTCCACCACTGTAACACAGCAGCACAAGAGGTTCTGTGTTCCATGCCGCAAAATATCATCATCCAACACGCGTACCTGGAAGTGGTTCGGTAAATCCGAGTCATCCACGACCTTGCCACACATCCAGCAGAAATTGGTTTGGCACCGCACGCACTTGACGTGGTTGCAGCCGCCTAATCCAATACCACCCATAAGTGGAAGTCAGCGAGAGGTTACTCCCCACAGCTAACCTAGACGTCGACCGGCGTACCATCCTTCTCGATCTTGACGTTGCACGTGGGACATTGCTTCGATATGCGCGCGATTGTCGTACGCGTCGCGCGATCGTGCCGGAGTTGCTGACGCTCGTACCGTTCACATGAGCTTTCTCCATGCGCGTTGGCGTGAAGGAAACAGTACGATTTGCCGCAGTTGATGCACACGCAGGCTGGGTTCTTTGGCCCATCACACACCTGAGAATGGCCACAGTGTGGACACTGGCGTCCGAACTCGTTCTCGCGGTTGAACCGGAACGTGTGGTACTTGTTGCGCATTTCTTCGGACACCAGCTTGTCGATGTCGCTTGGTTCAATCAACGTACTACACGGCTTGCTTTCATTCCTCTCGGCCGATGTGGCGTCTCCTTCAACTTCGTAAAAGCACTTTGGATAGACTTGGCCGTCACGGACACTCAGCTCAAGGAACATGGTCAAGCACGGCCGGCAGTACGTGTGTCCACACGCGCTCAGCGTGACGCTTTCTGCAACGGGAACACTGTCGAGGCACACGGGGCATTGAATCGTCTCGGGGCCGCTCACGCCGATCGCGACCGCCAATCGCTTGATCCAGGTTAACTCACCATCCACAGCTGGTGACATTTGTGGTGGACTGAGTAGTGGTTTCTGTCGATCGTCGGCGACGTTCGAAGGCATGGGACCTGCTGCGGTCGGTTCTCTTAGCACAATCGCGATCGCGCTGTCCGCCATATCTGCATTGGAGTTGTCGTGGGCGCGCATGCTCGTT
>JAADWV010000713.1:0-15563 GCA_023336295.1 Pythium folliculosum | reverse complement strand
GCCACCAATATGGCACACATGCCTTGACTACTATAATAAGACATATTCTATGGTAAGGTGCGTTTTTTTTGCCTAAGTGCGCGTTTTTTGCCGCTATTTGTCCCTTCAAGCTCCATCATTTTTCCGGGGTCAGGTTTTTCCATACCTGCGATTGGTCGATTTCGACGGAATGCTTTGAATTCGGCCAGGGAGGTTCATAAGATTCGAGAGCATTAACCCCACTGTTCCCCAAACCAGTACCGTGAATCGACCGCTTGAAGCGACAAGGCGCATGTCAGTTTAAGGGCCAATTTCACGGTTCTGCATTTTTTGTTTCAATTTGAGCGGGATATCGCTTTTCGAGTTGCTTGGCTTGCCACATCTAAGTTAAACCTAGAACGTTTTACACAGGGTGAACGGGTGTGGAAGTCATTTTAGGTTTTTTACCCCCCCCTGACGGCCGCCCTTACAGTAAGCTGGGTCCCCCAGCTGCTCTATGAGCGGCTCGGCGTCGCCGCGCGCGACGGCGCTCGGGCTCCCGCCCACGGAGCTGGACACCTACGCGCAGTACGCATGGTGCGTCTAACTGCCCTATGATCCCTATCGGTACACTGCAGTCTTTTCGCCATGCCACGTCTAACGTTGCGTCCAACGGCAGGCTGAGCGGTCGCGTGGGCGAAGCCATCGACCTCTACTCGGACCTCGCGCGGCTCTACCGGCGCTCCCCGCACGTGCACTTCAAGCTCGGCTACCTGTACCTCTCGCTCCACGACAACACGGCGGCCGTCAAGCACTTCACGCTCGAGATCGAGCGCCACGGCGACGAGGTCTTCGAGCCAGCGTCGCCCACGAAAGTCGTTTCCCCCGGCGGTGGAGACCCCAGCAGCGGTGAGAAGCGGCAATTTCAGCAGCAGCAGCGCGCGTTTCTGTTCTGCACGTACGCTGGACGCAGCGACGCGCTCGTGGCGCTCGGCGAGACCAGCAAGGCCGAGCTGGACGACCACTTCATCGCGAACCGCAACGGCCACTCGCGGCCCATGCTGCTCGCCATGGGGCGGCTGTACTTCCGGTTCGGCATGCACCAGCGCGCCGACGGCTGCTTTGAGCGGTTCGCGGCGCTGGATCCGGAAGATCCTGAGTACCTCGTGGAGCACGCCGAGCTGCGGCTCGCGCAGCGGCGCCACGCGATCGCCGCGGCGATGTTCGAGAAGTGCCGCCACCACATCAGCTCGTCGTCGCCCACGTACCACCGCGCGCTCATCGGCGAAGGCTCGGCGCTCATACGGCAAGACAAGCTGCAAGACGCGGTGATTCTGCTGCTCCAGGCGATGAACACGTTGCGGATTATCATTCGCGCGGCGTTAGGCCCGCCGAGCCCCAGCGCCGCCACATCAGAGAGTTGCGCCGAGCTGGTTCGTCTGTACCATCGAGCGGTCAACGTATATGGCGGGCTCTGCTTGATGAAGGGCGAGCTGAAGGCCGCGTTGGACACATTCTGCTCGATCTATCAGCCGGCTGCATCATTCACCGAGATTGTTCCGTTCAATCTGCCCATGATGTGCCTCACTTCCGGCACCAGACACCAAAATGGTGACACGGTAGACTCGACAAAGATCTCGCCCAAGAATTTAGGCGAAGCCATTCGCCACCTGAACGAATTGGAGTGGCGCTATGGCCCGGATTCGTGTCTGTATTTTCACCGTGCCAACCTTCATCGCGCGACTGGGGACTTTGATGCCTTCGTCCACGACCTATCCTTGGTCGAGAGTTTGGATCCAGTGTTCCTGACAAACTACGTCAAGCGTGAGTACTGCGGCGACTTTCTTGATGCGGAAACCATCTCGTGGATTCCGAGCAAGCTCGTCGAGTCAATCCACGATGCGCTGGAGAGAAACGAATTCCGGATCCCGGTAGCGCCAACGCCAGCAGCCGCAGCAACCACTGGCAGCAAGATGAAGATCAAGAGCCCCAATCAGCAGCAACATATTCAGCGTGCATTTAGCGAGATTGCCATGCTGCTCTACCTCAGGGAAAGGGTGACGATGAACAAGTCCAAAGATGAATTTGCACAAGTGTTTCAGCTCGATATCTTTCGGCGGCTCCCCGAATCGAAGCGCAAAGCCGGTCAGCTTAGTACATTAGAGCTGGCACAGTGGGAAGGCGTCATTTTCGACGACGTGTACGCGGATGACGACAACGCTGTTGACGGAGACCAACCTCTTCAGGACTTTGTTCGAAGTGCGGTCGCGTCAAGTTCCAGTCACCCGTGCGTCTACATGTTCGCTGGCATGATTGCTCTAGAGAAGTTTGACGTGGACACTGCCAGCAAATACTTCACTGACGCGATCGAGCTCGTGGACAAGAAGGCATCGCAAAAGACTCATGCCGATACTGGTGCTGGATCACAATCGTCGCTGTCCCAGCGGTGGTTCCAGCACGTGCTACAACGGGTGAAGTACTATTCTTTGGTGTGGAGAAGTGTCACTTGCCGTGTGAAAATTGAGATGGAAAAGGCAGTTGAAGATCTCAACCTGGCTGCCGCGGTTCGTCTCGGCGACCAGCAAACTGGAGCCGACGACCCACTTCTTGTCATACAGAGAACCTTGATCATGCTTCTGAATGGGCATCTGAAATCAGCTTATAAGCTTCTTCGCGTGCTCAAAAAGTGTCTTCGACTTGCTCGGCGAAACCGCGTCTCGTCTGGAGTTGCCATTACGAGCGATGTGAACGATGTGATCGACATGTTTAGCAGCGCTGGTCTCAATGGTTTCCATCTTCTACCTCAGCAAGTTCAAAAAGAGTCCTTTCGGGTGGCAAGCGCTCACGCAAACGCTCCATCGGATGAGGAAGCTCGTTGGCTAAGCGCACCAAATGAGCTAAACGCAGGAGAGCGGGCCGAAGAGCTAAGAGAGGAAAAAGAAGAAGAAGAGACGGCCATTTCCATGGTGAAGTACGCATTGACCAAGAAGACAACGCCGCAAATGGAGATGCTCGATAAATTCTACGAATCAGGGCTACTCAAGCTATCGGTGACTGGTAGCGTTTCGCAAGTCATCCCATTTTTTCAAGCCGTTCTCTCGATCGACGAAGGTTACCTACCACCAACAAACTTTGCGAGCCTAGAGATTTTCAAGTGCAAGGAGCAGGATTTCATGGAGGAGAAGTTGTTCAACTGCTTCGTGCGACTTGGAAAGAGATCCAAGTGGCTGGATAAGAAGATCAAGTGGAAGTTCGAAGCGCTCATCGACGTTAACCTTGCCCACGCATACCTCCCAAGTGATGTGGAAACACTCTGGCATCGTGCGCGACTGCTCCAAGGCCAGCACAACTATGGTGCTGCCATCAATGACCTGACGGACTGTCTGCAGCTCATGGCCGCTCATTTCTCGTGGGAGAAAGGCAAGAACGGTGAGAAAGCAGTGTTCGCAAATGAGGCGAAGCGCACTCAGTGGCTTCAGTTACAGCTCGAGCGTGGGGTGCTGCGAATGGAGCTGCACCATTGGGATCGAGCTATCGGCGACTTGACAATGGTGATTGCTCAAGCTGGAAAGAAGAATCTCGTCCTACAAGCTGGGGCTCACGAGGCGCGCAGCAACTGCTTGGTTCGGCTGAAACGTTACGGGCACGCCATTCAAGACCTTCAGCAACTGCTAGCCGTGTCGAAGGAGCCAAAAGCGTCGAAGAAAGGAGCGATCGAAGAACTGCGCCGCCGAGAAGATCGAATGCTGAACTGCGTCTGGGTCGGAAACCTCTATTGTCAGCTCGCAGTAGATCAAATGAAGGCGGGCTCAGCACTTGCTCGCAAAGCTTCAGCAACAATGAATCCCGTCAGTATGAAGCAAGCCAAACTAGCCCATATAAACATGGGATTCATTCAAAGGGCCGGCGAGTACTACGATGAAGCCGAATCGATGGTCGCGGACCACTTTCTAGTCCACTACTTCCGAGGTCGCATGTACGCGCTCTCTGGCCAGTCTCAACTCGCGACGAGAAGCCTCACTCATTGCCTTCGTCTGCACACGATGTTCCTCCCAGCACTATTTCTGCGTGGCTGCATCTACGCGCAAGAGAACCTTTTCGTGCTGGCGCTTGCTGACTACTATCGATTGCGACATCGCATTGCGACTTACCCAAACCTCCACACAAGCATCGGATACTGCCATTTGGAACGAGGAAGTCTGACCAAGGCAGTAGAATCCTTCACGGAAGCTATATTGCAGCGCTCAGACGATGCAGACGCCATTTATATGCGCGGTTGTGCGTTGCAGGAGTTGATGATATTGGAAAATGCGATCAAGGACTTCAACCAAGCGATTGCACTCCGTCCAGACCACTATCAATCCCATTATCAGAGTGCTGTGTGCAACATCCTGCTCAAGAACTACAAAGCCGCGACCCAAGCGATGAATACAGTCGTGCGCTTGCAACCGGAGTGGAGGGACGGGTGGATCCTACACGGCTACACCAACTTTTGTGCAGAGCGCTTTGACGTGGCCGTGTCATCCTATGGTTCGGCTATCTCGCTGCCTGACACCAGTGAAGGAACAGATCGATCTCGTCAGCAGAACTCGACGCTGTTTCTATTCAGAGGCATGTGCTACATGCAATCTGGCAAGTTCGCGGCAGCGTTGATCGACTTGGAGCTCGCCATCAAGCGCGACAACGAAAACTACGTGGCGTTCATTGCCAAAGCGTATTGTCTGTCGCAGACTGGAGAACGGGCCAAAGCTGCGCAGACCCTGGCTCACTGTCTTCCTCACCACAAACAAATCAAACTACCTCCTGCAATTGAAGTGCTCGAGAGTGAACGAACCAAGGAGCTAGCTCGCACGGACGCTTTGAGCGAGAGTATGGCTGCCTTTTCAGCCCCTCCGGGCACTGTCGCTTCCGCTTCGTCGAACTCAGCCTACAAGGGAGCCATAACCGTGACAGCAAGCCCTGAAAAACTATTCCACCATCGAAAACTGGTGCGCGATTCCGAACCAAAACAAGTCATGCGTCCGATCACATTGATGCTGGGAGAGCGACACGCGTCTTCTACTAATGTTGTTGGTGATCTGCGTGGATCGATGTCGCTGTCCACCAGTCTTGAGCGGCGGACATCTTCAATGGCGTCGCCCGCAGCGGGGCCGAGTCCCTTGTCCGCAAAGTCGTGTCGATTTTCGAGTCTTGCATCAGCAGCACATGTCGATGCTGCTATCGAGCTCGCGAAGAAGAAAGCCAAGCAGCAACTCAGAGTCAAGTTTTTCCGCGCCATGAAAAAAATCACGTTCCAGTATCGTGTGTTGAAGGCACTTGAAGACGCAACCAGCTCCAAGTACAAAAAGAGCCAGGAGGTTACGCGGGCACTGACTGAAACCCTGCAAACGCCCAATCGTGTTCCGTGGCCAAAAGGGACGCTCACGTCCAGGATTCTTTTGTGGGCGTTTAACGAGTTTGGGATCCATCACGCCCAGGAACGGAAGGTCGACGATGCGCTAATGGCATTCACGCTTGCGATCCAGTCGCACCCACGCAACAGCGACCCGTACTTTAATCGCGGCAACGTGTATCTTCAAATCAATGTGCTCCATTCCGCCGTGGGTGGCTACCAGGATGCTATCGAAGAAGACGAGAACTGCTTTCGAGCACGGAACAACATGGGGGTCGCGTACTACAAATTGAAACGCTTCGAGGAAGCTCAAGGCGCATTTGCTACTGGTTTACACCACGCTGAAGACCACAAGGAGCGGGCCATTCTGATGTACAACCTCGGTGCCACGTTGCAGGTGCTTGAAAGGCCCGACGAGGCTCTCGACTTCTACCAGCAGGCAATCACACTGGACTCGTCTCGCACAGAATTCTTTAACAACCGAAGTGCGATTCTGCACAACCAGATGCGGTACGCTGTCGCACTTGAGGACTACAACCGCGCGCTGAAACTTCACGGCCCCGAGTCGGTTAAAGAGCAGGCCAGATCCGACGATGGCGCCGATGAAGACTCGGATAATGGCGTAGCAGCGCGCCTGAATCGCGCACAGCTGTACATCGCCATGGGGAATTGCACGCTGGCGTCTCGAGACCTGACGATCGTGCTGAAAACCCTGACGGAAGTTCGCGACCATCTGCCCCATGATCAGGCGCGCGACCACGCACTACCGTTCTCCTCAGCAGACGCACAGGCAAAACTGGAGAATCTCGATGCCGACATCCGACTCGCCACAGATCTCCTGGTCTTCAGCCGAAAGTGGCGCACAGCAATGCGGATTGCCGTCAAAGACTTCTTGTTCGCGCTCCATGCTGTTCCTTGTCTTACAGCGTTCGAATTCTCACCCCTATTCGGTCCGGAGCTCGTCCGACTGCAGGAAGCCGAGGCGGAGAGAATGTATGCTGACAAGTCTAGCGAGGACCCGTCAGACGCGGATCGCCTACAACTCGTGCCGTTGCCGATCCAGGACGCGTCATTCTTTGATTACGAGCGTGACTTTGGCCACTGGATTGTCTTGGATGATGTATGCGACCCCAACGACGAAGCCGATCTTGAACAACAGGAGTGCGTGCGAGCAAGTAAGCTCGAGCAGTGGAAGAAGAACTACATCTCGGATGTGTGGGACGCACTGCGCCATTCCCGCGCCGGCAACTTCCAAGATGCCTCGCGATCACTGCTTCGAGCGCACTACAAAACGACGCTAGATTCTCACGATGAGTACTTGCTGCTCGCGTGGCGCATTCAAGTGACCCTGCACATCGAGAGTGGCGACGAAGGTACAGACTTTGGGTTGATCAAGGCGATCACGATCCTCCGCGAGTTTCTCGAGGAGCGAAAGACGCCAGAGGAGCGCAACGAAGATGATGACTACAGAAATCCCATCCCAACTCGACGAGACCAGCACCGCGACAGCAACGACGGCGATGACGACGTCGACGAAGACGTCTTATGGCGACAGCAGCGCCGCGCCATTCGTGCCGATCTCTACTCAGTTCTCGGCTGGCTGTACCAGCTGAATGGCCAGTTGCCCGAGGCGCGGGTCAGTTTCCAGCATACGCTCGGGCTACGAGGCGACCACGTGATCGCGATGCTCAACTATCTTCAGCTCAGTGTGGTGCTGGCTGAGTACGAGGCTGCGCTCGATGCGAGTCTGCATCTGATCGACATTTTCGTCCACCATGCTGGCCCACAGAGTAGCAACCAAGGTCGCCGTCCAAGTGAGCAGTCGAGAGTGTTCAAGGGCTTGCTCCATGCAGATCGATCGACGACCGCGATGCTACCGTCTGCCATAGCCACGTTCACAAACGACTATGTTGGCCCACTCGCCGTTCAAATGCTGTCTCTCCTCAAAGAGTATCGAGGTCTCGTGTCTGCCCAGATCCAAGTCAACACTAGTCACATCTTCAAAGTTCAGGGAGCCATCGCCAACGTCGTCCAGCAGCTTCGCCGTGCTGTGTCACGACGGGCGAGGGAAGATGGCACGCCAGAGAACGCGACGACGGAGGAGCCAATATCGGCGCCATTAAGCTTGACGATGTTTAATGAGACGCTGCAGCTATACCACGAAAAGATCCTCGATGCTCCAACTGAATTTGCGGAAGCGTCTGATTTCGATGAGTTTTACGCGACGTTCCAAGCTCAATTTGCCGAGCTGTGTGATGAAGTAGCCAGGACCCTGCCACCAAACATTGACGACACTGAATACGACGACGACGACGACGACGACGAGTCCTCAGAGAAAGGCTGTGATCAAAACGGCCCGGGGGAGAGTAACCAGGACGCGGAGCAAACGATCGAAGAGTTTCTCGCAACGATCGACCGCGGGCCACGCCAGAGCACGAGAAATCGGCCTCGTCCACTTTCGGGCGACGCCGTGGGGACATCAACGCATCGCTCGAGTTCTGTTGTTAATGCTGCACCGATTCGACCCCATCGTCCAACCTCTGGTCCAAACAATACTCCACGTCGACGTCAGCAAGCGTGAGAACATATATTCACAGGTCATTCGAGTGTTATTGCCGCGCCACACAACATAGCCTTCCAGGATGAGACTCGATCTTAGGCACTCGCCGTCGCAATCGTTTTGATGTAGTCGATACCGAGATTGAGTGTGAACGTTCCTTCTTGCGCACGACGAGTGGCAAGGAACGGGAGAATGTTTGGCGTACCCTGCGTGAGCAAGATCTTGGTACTCGCGTCTAGCGCGCCGATGTAAATGAGCTGTCCGCTGTAAACACCCACGTGGATGTTGAACTCGTTCGCTGGGCCGTTGGCGCTGCGTGAGATCGTGACCGTCGGGTAGAACTTGTCGCCCACAATTGGCGCGTACGAACCCACGAGAGCGCTTGCCTCCTCGGTGGATAGCGCCTCGCGCGGAGGATTCTTCCAGAAGTGAAGCCCACAACGAGGCGCGCCGGGGAGCACCGGCTCCAGCTGGTCGTCAGCGCGCCATTTCTTAAATTCCAGGTCCAAGATCGGCTTGGGAACGTCGAGGAAGATGCCAGCCACGTACGAGCGGAAGTGGTCGAGGAAGTATGATGCGTGCGCGTCCGGCACTTGCGTGTTGCCCATGAAGATCACGGCGAGTTTCTGTGCCGGCACGAAGCCCGTGCGGGTCTGGTGGGCAAATACGTCGCCACTCTTGTCGAAGTACGCGTGGCCCCACATCACCGGACCGACGATGTCGATGCCGTATCCGGCTGTCACCGTCGCTCCGTCCGGGTCGAAGCGCAGCCCCATTTTCGAGAAGAAGGTCATCACCTCTCCGGAGGCAAGCACTTTGCCCGTGATCATCTCGGCGATCGTCGACGGCGACTGGAGCAGCGTGACGTTCCCGACGCGTCCCTTATTGAGGATGAGGCGAAGGAACGTGGCCATGTCGGCGGCGCTGGACACCACGGAGCCAGCTGCGTTGTAGCCGCCCTGTCGCGAGGGCGACAGCAGCATCTCGGGCGCCGTAACAATATCGTACGGACCGATGACCTCGCCGTCGCAGGCAAAATGGCCGTCGTTCAAGGCTTGCTTGCGGAGCGGCTCGGGGACGTCGTTGGTCGAGGCAAACGTGTGGTCCATACCCAACGGTTTCCAGATGCGTTCGCGGAGGAACGTGTGCCACGGGGACCCGGAGACGCTTTCGATCAGCTGGCCCAGAATCACAAAGTTTACGTTGGCATACTCGGGCGTTTCGCGCAGCGAGTACTTTGGCGGCAGGTCCTTGAGCGCCTCAACGTAGCCGCGCTCGGTCGGAAACGCGCCGAGGGCGTCAGCGAGGTCGGGCTCGCCGCCGAAGCCCGAGTTCATCGCGAGCAAGTCTCCGATCGTGAGGTGCTGCTCGGCGTACTTGTCGTACAGCTCGAGCCAGGGCAAGTGTGTCTTCACGGGGTCGCGCCACGCGAGCTTCTTCTCCTCGACCAGTAGCCCGACGGCGACCGCGATCATGGTCTTGGTGACTGAGCCGATCTGAAACATGCTTTCGGCCGAGACCTGCGAGCCCGAGTCCGCCGACTACAAACGAAAGACGCGCACCCGGTCAGTATCCCATGCCACTCGCCCACAAAGCCTCGGCCAGTGGCCAAATACGAGCGACTCACCGAGCGCAGTCCGTAGCCCTTGGCCAGCACGACTTGGTCTTGGTACACGACCGCGACGCCCGTGCCGACAATGCCGCTCGCAGGGATCTCGCGCGCGAGGAAGGCCTCGGCCTCGCGGATCTTTTCGTGGACCGAGCGGCCCGCGCGCGGGAAGCCGCTCTCGAGGAAGTAGCCGTCGATCTTGGCGGCCAGCGCGTCGCTCTCGGCTACTGCAGCGCGGTGACGGAACGCCTGCAGCGCGAGGTCCGTGGGCACCACGAGCCGGCCGTCGACGCGCGTCCGCGAGCCGGCGAGCAGTGTCGCGAGCAGTACCCCGCAGCGGAAAAGAAGCGCGACCATCGAAACTGGATGGCCGTGTCGGACAGGCAGGCGTCGAGAGACCGGTGACAGGGTGAAGGCGAATTGGGAAATGAAAGCTCGCTTCGGGGTCCGGCGCGCGGGATCAGAGTCTCGTTGATGCGCGAGCAGCTCCGGATCCTTACCGTCATTCCGGATGTTACGGGTTGGTGCATTCGACCATCATTCCGGTTGCGTGGTCGCCCCGAGAAATCTCTTTGTTTCAGTACCTTTTGTTTGGGATGAAACACCTCGATATATCTGTTTTGGGGATTTCAGTTCAAACTTGTGGATAAAACCTCGGTTTGCGAGGAGCGGAACTGTTCTGCTCCCCCACTCCCTCCGCTGGACGTTGGGGGCCCTCTCGTTCCAGGCATTTGCTCCCTTGTCAGGGAGTCCCAAGCCAACAACAGAACACCGCGGACGACAGGGAACACCATCGCCCAACGGAGGTTCTCCGCCATATTGGTCTCCGCTCCTCCCCTCCCCTCCGCTCCGCTCTTCCAAGTGTAGCCATCTCCCCCATGAGCGAGCCCAACCTCGAGACCTCCTCGGCCGCAGCCGCGGCCACAGCGCCGCCCGCCACGGCCGCCACGTCCACATTCCCGTCGGTGACCGAGTCCCCCGGCGTGGCGTCCGCGAGCCTGGCGGCCGCTGTGGTCGCGGACATGGCCGAGGCCGAGGCGCTGGCCACCGCCGCCGCGGCCTCCGCCATGGCCGCAGCCGTGGCCGATGCCATGGCAGCCTCCTCCGCGGCCGCCGTTACGGGTCTGGACGCCGCTGGCATGGCCACGGCGCCGGCGCCCGCGGTGGTCAAGCCGCGCACACGCAGCACGAACCTCACGCACGAGCAGAAGCGGCTCATCTGCCTCTACGCCAAGCAGAACCCGACGGCGACGCAGGCGCAGCTGGGCAAGTGGGCCAAGGACCAGTTCGCGCTCTCGTGCGTGCCGTCGCAGTCGTCCATCTCGCACACGCTCAAGAAGCGCCACGCGTTCGAGCACATGAAGAGCGAGGACTGGTCCAGCAAGCGCCTCCGCACGGTCAAGTACCCGGAGCTGGACACGGCGCTGGCCAACTGGTTCCTCTACTGCCAGGCGCGCCAGGTGCGCATCCAGGGCGACGAGATCAAGGCCAAGGCGCAGCTCTTCTTCGACTTGCTGCAGCTCCACGCGGCCACGGGCGGCGCCGAGCCGCCGCAGTTTTCCAACGGCTGGCTCCACTCGTTCCAGAGCCGCCACGGCTTCTCGCGCTCGCCCAACACGCACCCGCACGCGACCGACCACGAGCTCATCACGTCGCGCGACGAGCTCGTGGACGCCACCAAGGCCTTTGCGCCCTGGGACGTCTACTGGATGGACGAGACCAAGCTCACGCTCGGGCTCCAGCCGGAGCGCTTCGCCGAGGGCGCGGACGACGACGTGGCCGCGGCGGCCGCCATGGCCGCGGCCACGGACCGCCAGATGACCGTCGCGTTCTGCTGCAACGCCGACGGCAGCGAGCTGCTGGACCCGTTCTTCATCTGCGACGGCCCGCTGGACCTCCCGTCGGCCGAGTCCAGCGCCGAATCGCCGCCGGCCCAGAGCGTCGAGTACGGCTTCACGTACGCGTACAACAAGAAGATCTGGATGACGCCGACGCTCTTCCGCGAGTGGGTGCTCGCGTTCGACTGGAAGATGCACGAGGAGAACCGCCAGGTGCTGCTGCTGCTCGACTCGTTCTCGTCGCACCAGGTCAAGAAGCTCACGCTCAAGAACGTGGCCGTGCGGTTCGTGGCGCAGACGCCGTTCGGCGCGTCGTACCTCGACTCGGTCGAGCACACGGTGTTCGCGGCCGTCAAGCGCCGGTACCGACTGCTCCACGCCACGAGCCTGGCCGCGCGCCAGGACGCGCAGCCGGGGCACGCGCCCAACTACACCGACGTGGGCTTGGTGCAGGCCATCCAGTGGGCGCTCAAGAGCTGGCGCGAGGTGCCCAAGGCGCTCGTGGCCGACGCGTTCGCGCAGGTCGGGCTCGCGACCGACGAGCTCGTCGCCGCGGGCGCGACTCCTACCACGAACGACGCCGCGGTGCTGCAGGCCGAGGTCAAGATCGAGGAGCAGCTCGCGGCGGTGCTCAAGGACAGGCTCCACGTGAAGGAGCCCGTGCGCCTGAGCGAGTTCGTGTCGCCCGTGACCGAGAAGATCGTGGACGAGGACTTTACGGACCAGGACTTTGTGGACTGCGCGATGGACTCGTGCCTCAGCACGTCGGTCGAGGGCCGCACGGCCGAGCCGCCGCGCAAGATCGCGCGCGTGTCGCGCGTCAAGAAGCCGTTCCCTCCCGGCGGTGCGTTCGCCGCGCGCAGTCTCGGAGGCAGTGCCGGAGCCAGCGCCGCGGCCGTGGCGGCGGCCCGCGCCGGTGCGGCGCTGCGGCTCGTGAGCGCCGAGGACCTCGCGGCCGCCGTGCCCGACGAGGAGTGGCAGGCCTGGGCCGACAGCCAGCGGTATCGCATCGACGAGTTCCACGCGCTCGAGACCGTGCTCCGCCTGGCCGCCGAGATGAACTGCGAGCACACGACCATGCTCGACCTCACGCGCATGCAGGCCGAGCTGCTCCAGCGGCGCCAGCCCGACGCGCGCGCCACTGGCGCCGCCGCGGCGACGGCCACCACTGCGGGCCTGCTCACGGCCACGACGGCCACGACGGGCGGCGACGCGACGAGCGCTGGCGGCGACAGCAAGCAGGCCGCGAGCGTGTGCCGGTTCAACTTTGGCGCCGGCTCGACGACGATCTGAGCCAACGGACGCGCGTGAGGACGCAAGCTGCTGCTGCTGCTGCTGCTGACTACCGTACTCTTTGTCGAGTAAATATATGAACGTGGTTGTGCCAAGGCCTGCTGAGTGCAGGAGAACGAAGGAGCCTGGTCCAGCTCGTGTCAACAGACCGGTCTCCGATCGCACATAAAAAAGCCCCGTGCTCGCCTCCTGAGTCTCGACTCAATTCGAACCAAACGACACAACGAATGCGTGTGGTGTGGCATCTCGCCAGGTAGCTCAGAGCTCACTTCCTCGTTCCGGACGCAATTAGACACGCGTGGCATGGCGTGGCAGGGCCGTCTTACTCCCGGCGCTATTCCCCGTGCGTGTTGCGCCTGTGACAGCGACCGAGCGCGACACGCCACAGTCTTCCTTCTGGTTGCTGCGCCTGGCGAGCGCCGTGCTGCCGGCGGCGCCGCCGCTCGCTGTCGCCGCCATTCCAGGGGGCCCGCCGCGCGCGCAGGCCACCGCATCCGGCTCGTCCAAGCGCGACGCGCGCACGGACGCGGTGCTTGCGTCGGCGACCGACGCGCCGCCGTGGACTTTCTACTCGACGGCCAAGCTGCTCGCGCTCCACCGGTACTGCGAGACCGCGAGCGCGTGGCGCGTGGCGGCCGTGGCGCTGCTCACACCCGTGCCAGCGTTCGTCGTCTCGGTGCTGCCGTCGCTCGTGCCGCTCGAGCACCCGCTCGCAAGCGCCGGGGCCAACCGCAGCCTCGTGTTGCACTGCTTTTTGTGCATCTTCGCGGTCTCGTACGGCACGATCGAGCTCACGCTGGGCGCGACGCGCGTGCCGCGCGCGCAGTACTCGCTGGCCAAGGCGCTGACCATCGCGCTAGTCGTCACGGCCGCCACCACGGCGTTCGGCATGCTTATGAGCTTCGTCTGGCGCTTCCCCGTGCCTCGTGCTCCTGCCCATGTGGCTTCCGGCAATCTGGCTGCTCCACAGGGCGCTGCTGCGGCGCGAGTTCGCGCAGTTCCCGTTGCTCGCGCTCCAGAGCTCGCAGTTCGGCGTGTACACGCTGTTCACGATCGTGTTTGAGCGCCTGTTGACGCTGCTGCAGGTGCTCATGGTCGTCGCGTCCCCGGTGCTCAAGTTCGCGCTCAAGCGCGTGCTGCGCCGGCTCACGCGCGGGCTCGAGGAGCGCCGCGCCGAGGTCGTGGTCTCGACCATCGAGATCTGCGCGTCACTGTACCAGTCCATGATCATGCAGACCGCGCCCTCGGCGCTCGCGCTGGCCGCGATCATGGGCGTCGACTTCGTGCAGGCCATCCTTTCGATCAAGCTCTTCATGGGGTGCCGCCTGGTCACGCCGCGCCGTGAGGTGTTTGCGCGCGCCGTCGAGATCCTCACGCGCTGCGACCACGCGCGCATGGACTCGCGCAAGTTCTCCATGTTCCGCGCGGCGCTGCCGCCGGGCGAGGCTCTCGTGGTCTCCGAGGCGCTGCAGCTCGCGTCCGCGGTCGAGCGCGTCGTGCTGGTCGAGTACTTTGACGTGAGCGTGCCCGTGGTGAATGCGCTCTTCCTCGCGGTCACGTATCGCTCGTCTTCGACGCTGTACAACTCGCGGCTCAACCGGTTCTACGCCGACGCGCCGCGCGTGTGGGAGGCCACACAGTTCGTGCTGCTCTACTCGCTGCTCCAGGGCGCGTCGCTCGTGATTTTCTTCGCCGTGCTGCGCCGCCGCCACAACATGTCGGCGCTGTTCCAGCTCGCGTTCGTGCTCGAGCACCACGCGCGGTCGATCCAGGGCAAGCTCGTGGTCTTCTTCACCGTCATCTTCTCCTTCACGCTGCTCCACTACGGCGTCGACTTCTCCTTGCGCTTTGGCTTCGCCAAGCTCATGGATGCCGCCAACATGCGCCTACCACCGCCTCCGTGAGGCTCCCATAAGTAGGGATCCCTGGCTTGTTATGGCGTTCGGTCCAGTCAACTTCGTCCTTCAACAGGCCGATCGTGAGCTCGTTCACGGTGCGTTCGTGCTGCGGCCACAGCAGGCGTTGAACACAAGGTTCGATATGAAAAGCGACTATCCGAGGGGGCCACCGACATGCTGACGCCGGAGTCGGGACCGCAGTATCCGTGGATGTGGTGCAGTAAAGCGCGGAGAGTCTCACCCGCTGGCTGTGGGTCTTCAGTAATTCCACGCGCAGCGCAACGAAGGAAGAACGAAGGGAGAGTGTAGCAACAGAACCGTGAGGCTCAGTGCCACACAGCATCGCCTGGCGTTTCGTCGGGAGAACAAAGTGATTTTTTCCTCGATCGTCAAAAATTGAGTCGGTGACATCGATCAGAATGTTGGTAGTTGAAGCTACAGTAAGTGGGGAATGAAGGTCATAATGTTGGCCAAGCCAGACTGCAGAGTTCCAATGCGGGCCGTTACGAGTGCAAAGACAACGGCTCGTTGTCGAGAGAGCGGAGAGAGGGGACTACGAGAGTCCTACGCGTTGACGGCGGGGAACACGGGACAACCCACGTGTCCCAGCGTCTCAACGGGTCTGGGTGAGCGTTTCTGGCATTCCTGTCGATCGCGATCCCACCGAGCTCCCACGTCATCTAATCGCCAGTCGCAGGGTTTTTCGATTTCGGTGACGCCCGACGACAGCGACGACGCCCACGCCGGCAGCTTCGTGCTGGGCCTCGTTGGCGGCATCCAGTACCGCAAGGTGTAGCAGGCTCACTCACTCACACGCAGTGTGATCGACCTTGCCGCGGTTCGACTTGGTCTCCGATCCTGACTCGATATTTCTTTCATCGCGCTGCATATTGGGTACACTTTTGGTTATGCACTTCTTACCTGCAATATATGTCCCGATCAACATGCTGTTCCAGCTCCAGCCCACTGGAGAGCAGCACACGCGAGAGAGCAGCACACGCGAGACGACGCGGTC
>JAADWV010000712.1:0-15581 GCA_023336295.1 Pythium folliculosum | reverse complement strand
TGCGGCGTCTCTTGGATCTTCTGAAGACTTCTGATGGGTTTAGCGCCAGTGGCAGAGTTCAGATGCCGTTACACGTCCGCTTGGTATTTTTGGTTTCACAGAGGGAAACAACCAGACGGCAGCAAGGGAGCACAGACGAGGGAACATCAGACGAAAGGTTACCGTCCAGTTGACACCAAAACACGCTTTTTCGATGAGAAAATCGCGATTAGGAAATCTACCGTACTGTAGGTTGGAATTGTCCCAACACTTTAGACCCCTGATCACAGATACCCCAAATTTTGGGTTGAGAGACCAGAGTCATGACTTGATGGAATGCAAGGCGTGGGTTCAACAGTGCAAGGACGGTGGTCCATGTCGGAGTGCGGTGATCGACTTGGGATCATGGGATCGCTCGTACCGGTAGAATGATTTGAATTCTACACTGCGTCTAAATGAAGCTAGAAGGCCGCTCTGTTGACCATTTAGGGCTCGGTCTCCTCCAATGGTGACTTGTAAGTCTGCCTGCAGCAGGTGGGCTCCCAGCCGTCGCCCACCAGTACTTCCGTCTGATTGGTGGATTCCCGAGCGCGGCCCAATTGTACCCTACCCCTTATTCCGAACTCAAAAATGCCTTTCATCAAGCCAGCCTGGTGCTGTTCTCTCTCTCTTCGAGCGGACAAACACCGCGAGAACGACCGCGAAACACTGCGGCGTCGCATTCCTCCATCGCACCAACGCACGCGATCGCACGCGCGCGTATATATCCGCCTCGCCGCCCCAGACACCACGCGATCCCCCGCATATCGTGCTGGCTTGCTGCGCGCAAACGCCGCGATCGATCGATTTGCTTCGCTCCGCTCCGCTGCGTTCCTCCCCTCCGCCTTGTCGCTTGCTCGCGCCACCTGGGTCAGCTCCTCCATTGTGTAGCAGGCACACGAAAACAGGTGGCCGCCCTACCCCGCTGCCGCCCGCTCCTCGTTGGTTCGTACTCCTGGCAGGTCACTCCGCTCGGGAAAGACAGCGGTGTGGCGATTTCCCGTCAAGCAAGGCATCACTTCCCACTCGACTCGCCCCGCGGAGCGCCGGTCGACTCGAACGCGTCTGCCTCGAGTCCCCTCCTCTCCTCCGCCGCGCGTATTATCTCCTCCATCGTGAACCTTCCCCTTCCGCGCCGCGTCCGGAAGGAGCGATACATCTAACCCGCGCGAGTTGGCGTCCGCTGGCGTGATCAACCCGTCCCCGCGCCGCCCCGTCCTCTCCTCCTCCGCTCCGCTCCGCCGCGCCGAGACTTCATGGGCTTCTTCCGCTCCTCCGAGTCCAAGTCCGCCAAGTCCAAGTCCCGCTTCAGCTTCCGTCGCCACTCGGACGACGCCGCGGACCTCGCGCCGCCCGTCAAGGCCTCCTCCGCCTCCGCTCCGCCGCCGGCGGCGGCGCACACACGGAAGCTCCACGCGTCCTCCTCCTCCTCCAACTCCTCCTCTGCGCGGCCGCCAGCGCACCCTCTAGGCTCCTCCACCGGCGTCTCCGCTCAGACGAACCTCCGCGGCACGATCGTCTCCTCCGCGTCCACGTCCTCCGCGTCTTCCTCCATCTCGTCCCCCACGGCGCTCCAGCGCGCCGCCGACCACGAGAGCGACCTGCTCGACAAGCCCCACGCTGCCTCCGCGGGGGGCTCCGCCAAGAGGAGCAGCGACTCGCGCGTCTCCACCGACACCGAGGACTCGTCCGAGTTCGTGCGCACGCCCAGCGACTGCTCGCTGCTCGCGACACCGCGCGAGTCGTTCGAGCTCCCCATGAGCGCCATCTCCTCCTCCTCCTCCTCCGCCGCCGCCGCCGCCGCCGCCGCCGCCGCCGCCGCCGTCTCCTCCCCGTCCGACCGGATACCGGACGCCTCGCGCGCGTCACAGACCCAACCGCGTCACAGCCTCGTCGGGTATAGCAAGCTCCACTGCTCGATGAGCTACAAGAACCGCATGGCGCAGGGCGTGGGCAGCGCCGACGACCCGCTCCTCTCCTCCTCCGCGGCCTCCTCCGCCTCCTCCTCCTCCTCCGCGCTCCGCGCGAGCTTCAACACAGGCGGCATGCGCCGCAGCGAGTCCGGGCGGAGCTCCTCGGCGCGCGTCTCGCGCGGCAGCAGCTCGCACCACGCGCGCGAGAACAGCGGGCTCACGCACATCGACGAGCTCTCGGCCGCAATCCCCTCCTCCTCCTCCTCTAACGCCTCCTCTAGCTCCTCTACGGCTCCTCCGCCGTCAAAATCCTCCTCCAGCTCCACCGCGGAGGAGGAGATGGAGGACGCGTCGGCGTCGCTGCTGCTGGGCGGCCGCATGTCCGAGCTGCGGCTCAACGAGGCCAGCGTCGCGGCGCTCCAGACGCGGCGCGCGTTCCAGCAGATGGTGCTCGCGATGGCGGACGACGACGGCGACTCGTCCGACGACGACTCGGACGCCGAGTATTTGCGCCGCAGCGGCCGCAGCAGCGTCGCGTACCCGAGCAGCGGCGGCGTCGTGCAGCTCGGCGCGGACGACTACCGCAAGTTCCAGTTCCGGCTGCGGCAGCTCGAGGAGCTCACGGCCGAGCAGGCGGCCAAGCAGGCCAGCATGGAGGAGTCGATCGAGCGCGAGGTGCAGGCGCGCACCAAGAAGGTCGTGGACGCCATGGAGAAGAAGATCGCCATGTACAAGCAGGCCAAAGACCTCGAGGTCGAGCGCGAGATCCAGCGCCGCGTGTCCGAGACCGGCGGCCGCATGACAAGCGTCGGCGGCCGCGAGAGCAGCTTTTACGGCGGCCAGATGCCGCTGCTGCTGGGCACGCCGCCGACTGCGGGCGGCGCGCCGATCGGTGGCGCCGCCGAGCTCAAGGGCAAGCCGCTGGACAAGCTCTTCCACCCGCGGCGCACGCGGCGCCGCATGGAGCTGCTGCGCGAGCGCGAGGAGCAGCAGAAGCGCGAGATGGAGCAGTTCCGCGAGTTCATCCGGGCCACCGAGATGCACTCGGCGCGCGCCACCGGCGTGGGCGCCGGCTTCCACAGCGCGGTTGTCGGCGGCGGCGAGGACCTCGCGGTGTCCGAGTCGGCGCGCGCATCGATCAAGGCGCTGCGCGACCCGCACATCAACGAGGACCTGCTGGGCGCGACCCAGAACGAGCTGATCGAGATGATCTGCGTGCTGCGCAAGCACGTGAGCGTGCAGGAGACCCAGCTGGACGAGGCCAAGCGGCTCATCAGCGCGGCGATCGACGCCCGCGAGGAGGCCGAGGAGACCGCGCGCGAGGCCGTGGAGCTCACGATGGAGCTTGACTCGCGGTTAGAGCGCGCGAGCCAGGAGATCGTCGTGATCAAGGACGAGCTGCGGCGGTCCAGCGACTTCTCCATGCGCTCCAGCTACCTGCTCTCAGACCGCAGCAGCACGCACGTGCCGCCGTTCGGACCCGGCGCCGCCCACGCCAGCAACCTCCCGCGCACGGCGTCGTACCCCAACTTTTGACTCCCGTCAGCTAGTTAGTCCAAGCATCTCAAAGAAGCGAGGCGATCCCCAAGTTTTGTTGATTTATAAAAGCAATCGCCGCGCCGCTCAATAGTATCGCGGCGCGACACCAAATACACTGAATGCCACCCTCATCTGCGTGCTTTTTAGAGTTAAAACTAGTAGAGCCCTCGGCTGCGTCCGCTGCTGCCCTTCGGGTTGTCGTTCGCCGCGAGCCGCGCGCGCCGCTGCTCGAGGTCCTTCTTGAGCCGCGCCTCAAATGAGCGAGGCAGCGCGGCCGCACTCGGACGCGGCTGGTTCTTAATGGTAGTAGTTGGTCTGCTAGGACCATTCCCGGCCTCGGCGCGGGCGATGGCCGCCGAGAGGAGCCGGTACTGCTCCTGCCGCACGCGGCGGTTCTCTAGGTCGCGCCGCAGGCGCTCGTCAAAGTCGCCGAGCTGGAGCCGTCGCGCGCGTGCGCTGATCTGCGGCGCGAACGAGCACTGCGCCTCGAGCTCCTGGAGGATCCGCTCCTTGCTCAGCTCGCGCTGCATGAGGTCGAGCTGCACGCGGCCCAAGAACTCGTCGCGCACATTGCGCCACAGCATCTTGTTCGCATTGTCCTCGCCTTGTTCGGGCCCCTGGTTGTCGTGCGTCGGCGCCTGCTGCGTCGCGCGGACGTGCGAGGCCATGCGCGCGAGGAACTCGTCGGCGACCTCACCCTGCCGCAAGTCAAGGACAGAGATCGACGGTCAGCCTGGTGGATGATAATGGTGGTAAAAAGCTTCCAACTCGACGTACCCAGGCGAGGCGGCTCTTGTACGTCACGCCGCAGTTGGGGCACTTCTTGCGCTTCTGCGTGAGCTCGGCGTACGACTGCGGGTTGCCGCACTGCGGACATTCCTATTCAAACACACACACTTGGTCAGTTTCTCGTCGCTCTCTTCTTCCTCCTCCTCCGCAAGTCGTACCTTCTTGTCGATCTGCGCCAGGTAGTCGCGCTCGGCGCGCGTGCGGCGCAGCTGCTCGGTGCGCACGCGCTCGGTCGCCTCCATGCGGCGAATGAAATCCTCGCGGCGCTGGTTGCCGCCGCCGTCGTCATCATCGTCATCGTCGCCGTCCCGGCCGCCACCGTCCACCGCTTTGATCTTCGGTTTGAAGCGGCAGTGGCGCGCGTCGTCGAGCTTGGCGTACTGGGGCGCGCGCTGCTTGAGCAGCTTCTGCTTCTGACGCAGCTGCGTTGCACGGTCCGTCGCGAGCGCCTCGATTGCGTGCTGTCCAAGTTCGACATCCACAAGTGAGACCGTCTCACTTGCAGTGAACCCATATCATAAATCCACGTACCATGTTGCAGCGCTTTTTCCCAGATCTGCCCGCGGCCTTCGGGTCGTCCGCCAACATGGCCAGGAACACGCGCTGCTGCGTGAGCGAGAGGTGGTCGAACTGGAACGCGCTCAGCTTGTCCTTGAGCGTCTTGGCCTTGCCCGTGGACTTGCTGTCGAGACCGTGGCGCTGCTGGCGCTGCTTGAGCAGGTGGCGGTCCACCGACAACGCCGTCGACTTACCACGCCTGTTGGCATGAGACGCCGCCGTCGCCGGTGTCGTCGTCTCGACCACACGCGCGGCCACGCGTTGCACAGTCGCGTCGTCCGGTTCAAACTGGTCGTCGGGCGCGTCGTATGCCGGCTCCTGATTCGCCGCGTCCCGCAGCGCGCGCGCGACCTCCGCGTGGCGCGCGGCCTGCTGCTCCTGCTTCACCTGCTGGCCCGCAGTCGCCAACTCACGGTCGATCTGCTGCGCGCGGCGCTGCGCAGCGCCGTGCTCCTCGGCCTGGACGTCGGCGGCGATTGCGCGGAGCTGCGCGCCGGTCGCCTGTTCGCTTTGGCTGTCCAGCTTGCGGGCCACATCCACGAGCGTCGTCGGCTTGGAGGCCGTGCGCTGCTCGTTCGCAACGTCCACGAGCGTGACGGCTTTGTTCTTAGCTTGCTGCTGCGACTGCGCGAAGCCCGCGAGTGCCGAGGAAGGCGCCTTGGTGTCGTCGCTGCTCGCGTAGCCCGTCTCGTCCTCTTCGGCCACCTCGCTGGGCGTTGGCTCGGCACGCGCGGCGGCCTGCGTCTTGGCGAACGCGGCAAGCGCAGAGCTCATCGTCGGATCCGCGCTGTCTGTCCTGTGAGAAGAACTGGAGACCACCACTTTGATTGCCTTGGTCGCCGTCATGCTATTTTCCGCGAGCCACCGTCATGCCATTTTTACGCTTTCGTCACGCCTCGGAGAAGTCCAGCAGCGGCCTTCCCAGCGCCGAGGTCTCCGCACGTAGCAGGATGTGGAGCATCTCGATCTGCCAGCGCGCGAGCGCCGCCGGGTCCTCGTCCTGGCGCGTGCCGCCGGCGTACATGCGGTAGTTACAGGCAGTTGGAGGCGCCGAGGCCGCCTGGTCACGATCCACGCGCTCCCAGCGCATCCAGAAACTATTGGAGGCCCACGAGTAGCTCGGGTCGTTCATGGCGCGCTGGAGATCGTGCGTGGGCACGGCCTTCATGTAGTGGGTCACGCTCGCCAGGTTCTCGTCGGCGACGCTGAAGAGCAGGTACAGCGAGTGGAGCTGGAGTTGCGACGGCTTGAACGTCTTGGCGTACCGCACGAGCACGGCCGAGCGCGAGAGCCGCTGCAGCACGTCGATCTCCACGCGCGCACGGCCGCCCAGCACCACGCGCGCGTACAGCGCCTCGTCCGTGTACACGCGCCACAGCCACGCGACGTGGTGCGCGAGGTCAAAGCCCTGGAAAAGCTTCTCGAACGCAAAGTGCGTCGTATTTGTGCCGGCCACGCGCAGGCTGCTGTCGCACCAGCCAAGCAGCTGGATGCCCGTGTGGCGCCTGTGCGGCGCCGCGACGAACGCGTCCAGCGACACCAAGGCCGCCGCGATCTCGCGCGCGCACTGCGCCTGCGTCCACGCGTTGAAATGGAGCCGCGCGAGCGTGCGCCAGCAGCGCCGCTGCGCCTCGGTATCTGATGCAGCAGGCGGCGCCGTGAGCCGCGCCAAGTCGCGCTCGATCGCGCGGCGCGCGAGCTCGTGCTCGGTGAGCAGCCGCTGGAGCTGCGTCTTCTCGCGCGCGAGCTGCTGGGCCTCGCGCGTGGCCGGCGCCAGCGCGCGCAGCAGCCCGCGCACGCGCTTGGCGTCGGCGTCGAGGAACTCGTCCCAGATCGCGTCCTCGTCCGAGAGTACGCGCAGCGCCAGCGCCACGCGCTCGAGCGAGCGCACGTGGCCGCGCAGCGTCGCGAGCTTGTCGAGCCGGCGGCGGCGCGAGAGCCGCTCGCGCTCGCGGCGCACGACGCGCTGGCGCTCGCTGTCCGTGTCGTGGGCGGCCGTAGGCGATGGCGACGACGATGGCGACGACGCGGACGGCGCCATGATGGAGCTGACGAAATGGCGATTTAAACCACACACAGAGAGGGAGAGAAGGAGCCCGGGGAGGCTGGGGGTATCGGATCCCTTGTAATGAGCTGGATCATCCGTGGTGGAGGGACGTTCTGCATCCTATCATAGTGGATTACAGTCAGTGATGGATAGGCAAGTGGGTGTGATATACTGTTCATAGTTCAACAGCACTGGGTGTGGGGCACACCAGACGCAACCGTCGGTAACCGAGCCGAGTGCAGCTGATGTCTGGCGGCGGCCTGCTGCTCTCAGTGCAGCCAGCAGAATCGTTCAACGCTCACGGCGTCATTCGTGCGTCCGAAGCAGGCTCTGAGTCTGATCGCTCGCTGGACCGCGGGGCGTTGACACTGACCGCATGTACCGGATCGCCTGCCTGCTGTCGTCGATCGACGCGCGCTCGCGATCAAGCACGTAGAAGAGGTGGGTATTCTGCTCGATGCGATGGCAAACTGAGTTAGAGGTCAACCAAGCGACGGATGTGGCTCGTAATGCGCCAGCGAGAAGCGCTCGCGGGAACACCGCGTTGCGAGAATCCAGAACATGCGCGAACAGGTCGAGACGCTCAAGCGCGTGAGGTTTGTGCTGCCGGTCGTGGATGACGTGGACGCCGCGTGGGACGCTTTTCTGGACGACGAGCTACGGGACACGCGCGACCGCGGGCCGCGTCTGCAACCAGCTTGCCAGACGGCCCGGCGGATTCTGGACAAGAACGGGCTGCTCGCGAGGCTGCTCCAGGAACACAAGCTCATGGTCCAAGCCATTCGGACGATGCTGGATACTGGACAAGCGCGAGGCAGACGCCTGGAGGACGACTGAGCGTCCAACGTGCAGCGCTGGCGCGCACTGGCGCGGATCCACTTTCGTCCCTGGACGCTGGAGCAGTGCGAGCGCGATATCGACGGCGCCAATTCCTAACAGGACGTGATCATTGGCCCGCACGCGCAGGGCGCCCACGACCGAGCGGTATTCGGCGCTCCAGGTCGACGCGCAAATCGTGTACCTCGTGTTCCGCGTTCCGACCGCGCGCGGGCTCACGCAATGCGTGCGCTCGATCGCGTGTCCGGAGCTTGTGCGACTTTATCTGGGTCCAGTGGGGGCTGCTGGAGGGCGGCGACGAGCACGCGTACAGGCTGCGCATCGGCGGGACGATGGGCGAAATCGTCATGCAGTACGCGAACAAGTGGATGGTGGATGCGCTCGCGTGCGTTCTACGGAGTGAGCGCCAGGTCCTCGCAGCACGAAGCCGGCAGAACGCTCTGTTCAGTCGCGTTGACCTCCGGACCCGTCCCTCTCGATGTGGTCCTCATCAACCTGGCTATTTGTCAAGTGGGACAGGTTCACGATCTCAATCTCGTATACAGTGGTCCGCGGGTTCGAGCTCAAGTCACCAGGTTCACGTGGATCCCCAGGTAGATGTGGGATCTCGCTTTCGAGGAGGATCCCGCTCCTCTTGGTCCAGTGAACCGGTCGTCCGAGCCGGAATCATCCACTTGGATACTATATTAGAAAAACAAGACCTATAGCAAGACCTGACCTAACAGCAACCCCCTCCCCCCCCGCCGCCTGGACCTTCTCTTCAGCGGAGGAGAGATTTGTACGTACTCAGCGACAGTGGAGGTCATTGCGGCCGCACCAGCGCAGCCTAAGCGTTCAGATAACTCTTCATAACTCATCTCAAGCCTCGTCGGACGAAACCCACTATTACATTGCGGGCTCTCTTGTGGTGATGGAGAGAGTCGACCAACCGTCGGGCCGTGGACTGCCACCCGCGTGTCCACCGCGATCGCTTGCCATTTCCACACCTGCTGGCACGAGCTGCAACCAAGCGCGATTGGTGGGGACGAGATGCGCGCCCACCGAGCACCATCAGCGACTCGAATCGTCCCCTCCGCAGGGTCCGCCTCCACGGAGGGCCAAGACTGGCAGCTCCTCCAGCGCTCGCTGCGTCAGAGCGAGAAGCGCTCACGGGCGCGCCGCGTCGAGAGGATCCAGACCATGCAGAGGCACTTCGAGATCCTGAGCCAAGTCCTGTGTGTGCTGCCGCTGACGAACGACCTAGACGCTGTGTGGGACGACTTCTTGGACGGCGAGCTCAAGCGCACGCGCGACCGTGTGAGGCGATTACTTCCAGGATTCCAAGAAATCCAGAGGCTCCAGAGAGAGAAGGCGCTACTCAAACGTCTCCTTCAGGAGCATGATCTCACGATGCGGGCGCTTCGAGCGTGCGCAGCGACCGATAGGGCATCTGCGCCACCGCTCGACGACTGGGCGAGCTACGTGCAGCGTTGGGGCACGCTCACGCGGGTCCATTTTCGCCCATGGACGCTCGAACAGTGCGAGCACGAGATCCAAAAGGCTACCGCCGAGATGAACCGGTTTCTTCTGAGCAACGACAAGCAGTCGTCCGGACTGAGTTTCATGGGCTGGCAGGATAGGCGACGGATCGACCCCAACTCCTCGCGGTTCCAGTTCACACTGGAGAAGACGTTCTGTGGGCTGGATATCGACTTTTACATCGCCTCCAGCTGGCGCATCTACACAGAGGCGAGTGTGTTTCGCAAGATTGTCATCGGCGATCGTGCCAAGCTGTCGTTCGAGGTGCTACAGGAGGTTTCGCCCACGTGCTGCCTCGTCCGGTTCGTCGAGAGCTACGCCTCGCTACGACTTTTTGTCCACCACATCTACCTTATCGCGCGCGTTGCTACGGACGATGGTACAGTGCAATTCATGCGGTCGGTGCGCGTGCCCGAGCTTGAGCGGGCGATCAATCAGCCTCATGGCGCATGGACATCGGATTTCTTCTGGATGCGATGGGACGTGCTGGACGAGTCCAAACCGCGATCGGCGACGGATTTCCGCGCTTCGCTCGGCGGCACCATGGTTCTGGAAGACCTGGCGTACCTCCAGTACTGGCTGTTCGAACTCCTAGGCGCCGTCGTGCGCTCGGAGGCGTGGTCGACCAACCGGCCACTCCTCGAATTCTAACACATGCGATCAGTGTCATCGGGTCTGAGCTCAGCGACATCCAGAGATGGTCATTCGCCGGACGGCATCCAGTTGTAGCCCCACACCACCGAACTTCACTAAGACAATGCGACAGCCTCCGGATCAATGGACGGATCCACACAGCACCACGGCATCGATCTGAAAGTCAAAGCCGACGGCCGTGACTCAGGAGATACCCAATATATCTATTTCTACTTTAGGATTGAAATCTGCATGTGTCACTTATTCAACAGTACAGCTTGTATGGATCATTCGAGGAATTCCTATCAAAAACATGCTATATAAGTAGGTAGTTGTGACCCACGGACTCGTCTTCCGTGCGATGGACAACATGATGCGACAGAGGTGCTTCGCTTCTCCGGCTTTACTCGGGCTGGTGCGAGGGTTGGCGAAGCGATCGGAGACGGACTGCGTCGGTACACAACACATTTGTGGCCTCTTGCGATTTTTCTGGAGCGCATTGAAACTCACTATAAATCATGTTTCGCACGAGAATGATGCACTAGGCCCTCTCCCACATCAGCCCACCTGTGCTTGCTGATCGATTTCCGCCAATACAGAGCGAGCACCCCAAAGAGAGAACCGAGAAGCAGATTTAGAACAGCGAGGTTTTGTGTACAGTACCTGTATGTGTGGGCTGAACCCTTCTTGAAAAGGTTGGCAGAGGATGTACTACTCTACAGCCGAATCACGGTTCCCGCTACGGTACCTATGAATGAACCGCCGTGGGTCGCCCCGGAGGAGTCTCGTTTTTGGAAGGCGGACAGCACCAAGACATCTCCAGGCTGGACATGTCTTGGTGCTGTCCGCCTTCGCGGTGGGTCCGCGGCACGCCCTCGGGATGGACGGGGCGCCACGTGAGACGCGCCTCATCGAGTCCGAGAGCTCGACCGTCAGCGAGCGGTAGCGTCGCCAGTCCGCGCTCCGACAGAGAGAGAAACGCTCGCGCCAACGCCGCGCCGAGAGGATCCGCAGGATGCACAAGGAGCTCGAAACGCTCGATCGTGTCCATTTCGTCCTGCGGTTGTTGGACGACGACGATACACTATTGGGACGACTTCCTGGACGACGAGTTGAAGAATATGCGGCGCTCCGTGCGCCTACTTCTGCCGGGTTCCAAGGAAGTGGTTACGGCTCCTCGCGGAGCGTGGACTGGTTGCCCTACTTGAAGAACACGTGCTCATGGCGCGAGCGATCCTATGTTGCGAGCTGGTAAAGCAAAGAAAACGACCGAAACGCCGGTCAGTACTCGTCAAGAACACGTGCTGAGGTGGGAAACACTCACAAGGACCCACTTCCGCCCATGGATCATGCTGCACTGTGAGGAAGAGATCGAACGAGCCCACCAACGAGATGAATCGGTTCATCCTCAGCAACGACAGGGCTTCGTCGGGGCTCAGCTTCTTGGGCTGGCAAGACAGCAAGCGGCTCGATCGCAGCTCGTCACGCGTCCAGTTCACTCGGACCACAACGTTCGAGGGCTTTGACCCAAGTCACTACGTCGCCACGACCTGGCGCATTTACACGGACGCATTTACACGGAAGCGGCAGTCTTTAGCGACGTTGCTGCGCCGAGCTTTGGCTCGAAGTACTACAAGAGCTGTCGCCGACTTGTTGTTTGACCCGGTTCAGCGAGAGCTACGACCACATACAGTAGCAAGCGACGTCGATGGTTCTGTGGAACGCAAGACCTGGACAGGAAAATCTTGGCTTCGCATTTGCCCGTTTTATGCTCGTGTTGCGATTCCGAAAAACGGTTTTTAGTTGGTTGTGAAACAACGGCGTATCGGCTATGCTCATAGTTGTGTCAGCACACCAAAAAAACTTGGCGGGTACTGGAGGCCAGGATTTTTTTTGGCAGGATTGATCCAGGATCTGCCAGGATTGACACAGGACCAGTCTCTTTTATGTACGAAAATACGCTCCGATTAAGTACGAAAAGTGCGTTTTCGCTGACTTCTCTTCTAGGCAAGCTACGAAGGTGAGGTTTCGACGAGCAGGTAGCACGAAGATATACAACCGCCCTCAACCTCAAACCGGCGCTTCGCGCCCCCTAGCGCGCATGTAGCTCAAAAGCAAAAATCCCAAAATGCACGTTTTATGCACGTTTTGGGAAGAATCCTGGCCTGTAGTGTTTGCGAAAAAACTTGTTTTGGTGTGCTCGGTGCTTGATTCGTACATGGAAAATGTCCCTCGCCCGGTGCAAAACCTACCGGTACTGCCGTAAACCTTGAACTCCAACGCTGGTTGGAATTTTGTCCCAGTTTGAAACGCCACCACGGCTCATTCGCCGTCGGGACCGTTCACGACTGTAACTTACCTCACTTCCCGTGGGTGGCTGGCAGTCCCCAGACGACTCCACCACTGCCAAGGACGCGGCACCGCCTCGGGATGGACGCGGCGCCACGCGAGACGCGCCTCGTCGCCTCCGAGAGCTCGACCGTCAGCGAGCGGCAGCGTCGACAGTCCGCGCTCCGACAGAGCGAGAAGCGCTCGCGCCAGCGACGAGCCGAGCGGATCCGGCGGATGCGCGAGCAGCTCGAAACGTTCAGTCGCGTCCACTTCGTGCTCCCGTTGCTGGACGACGACGACACGGTATGGGACGACTTCCTGGACGACGACTTGAAGACTGTGCGTCGCTCCGTGCGCGCGCTTCGCCCCGGAGCCAAGGAAGTGGTCCGGCTCCTCGAGGAGCGCGCTGTGGTTGCGCGCCTGCTGGAAGAACACAAGCTCATGGCGCGCGCGATCTTGCGTTGCGAGCTCGACGGAAACGCTTCCGAACACCCCGCTCGCACTCGGCAACAAGACGTGCGACGCTGGCGAACGCTCACGCGGATCCACTTCCGTGAATGGACCATGCAGCAGTGCGAGGAGGAAATCGAGCAAGCGACCAACGAGATGAACCGGTTCATCCTCAGCAACGACAAGGCGTCGTCCGGGCTCAGCTTCTTGGGGTGGCAAGACAGCCGGCGCCTTGAACGGAGATCGTCTCGAGTCCAGTTTACGCTGGCCAAGACGTTCGAGGGCTTTGACCTGAGTCACTACATCGCCTCGACCTGGCGCATCTACACGGAGGCCACAGTCTTCAGCGACATCGTGCTGGGCGGCCGCGCGCCTTTCTGGTTCGAGATCCTCCAGGAGCTCTCGCCGACCTGCTGTTTGATCCGGTTTGTGGAGAGCTACGAAAGCATAGAACGCCATGTGCACGGCGTGTACCTTATCGCCCGCACCGAGACGGAAGACGGATTCGTGCAGTTCATGCGGTCGGTCCCGGTGCCCGAGTTGCAGCGCGCGATCAACCAGCCCAGCGACGTCTGGGCGTTTGACTTTTTCTGGATGCGGTGGGATATCCTGGACAAGACCAAATCTCTCGCGTCCACGGACTTCCACGTTACTCTCGGTGGAACGGTGGTTGTGGAAGACGTCGAGTACCTCCACTTCTGGCTTTTCAAGCTACTCGGTGCGATCTTGCGGTCCGAGGAATTCTCTTCCGGCCGCCGACGGCTTACATTCTAAGCGAAATTTGCTGGGCTGTGTGTATACAAGAACGATCAGCGTCGGCCCCCATCAATTACATACTTGGCGCCAGACTGGTGGCTCTCCACTACATCTCGTGTTGCAACCAGTGGTACTTGTTAATTCACACATCAGTCCTGCTCTGGGAACGCGCTTGCCACACCCGGTGCCTCAATCGAGAATAACAAGATGCGGTCGGTCTCGATTTCGGTGAACTAGGTAGTCGTGCGGTTGTCGCCGGCATACTGCTAGTCGTACCAGACGATCGCAGGAGATCATAGAAAACGTGGCTGAGGCAGCACGGCCTCTCGTGAGCATGTAGAACTTCGTGACTCGGCGAGGCTCCTGACAACGCCGTTGTGAGCTTGCGCTGCTTCATCCGCGTCAGTTTTTAAACTACTCTCGAAATGAACCGTGAGGCAATAGTCAGGCTCCAGCGCCCTCATTCCTCCACCGAAGCGACCCGTTGTCTCGGCCCAGACCCTGCGTCTCCGTGAACGGCTCTGGCGCGAGCGGCGTCTCGCGAAGCTCGATAGCTTGCACACTCAGCTCGGCACGTGGAGCCAGGTCGCCCTGGTGCTGCCTCTACTCGACGACGCCGACGCGATCTGGGACGAGTTCCTAGATGCCGACGCCAAGCGGATTCGAGACGCGCTGCACCGTCTCTCCATCGCCGTCCGAGACGCCAATAGTATGACGCGTGACAACACCGAGCTCCATGCAACGCTCAAGAACGCAGCTCGTGACAAGGGCGGTTCACCTTGTCCTTAACGAAGAGCATCGCTTTGCCGACTCGTACGAGAACCAAGTGCGCCCTGGAAGACGCTGGGACGCGTGCACTTCCGTCCGTGGTCGATGGAGCGCGTCCAAGAAGCGATCGCTGCCGCCGCAACCGAGATGGCGCAGTTCCTGCACAGCAAAGACACCACCTCGAGCTGCATGACGTTCCTGGGTTGGAAGGACACGCGTCGTCTGGACGCTGAGACGGGTACGTTCCAGTTAATGTTGGACAAGACGTTCCTGGGCATGGACGGCAAGCGCCACATCGAAACCTCGTGGCGCTAGTACACGGAGCAGAAGTTGTGCTCGGACGTGATCTTTGCCGGTCGCGCGCGGCTCTCGCTCCATATTCTTCAGCGGGTCTCCCCGACGGTCTGCCTCATGCAATACGTGGAAAGCTATAACGACCGTCTGCTGTGTATCCACCGTCTGTACATGATGGCGGTCGTGGGCCACGACTCGTGGCAACCAAGATCGGCGTGATTCAGTACATGCGTTCGGTTGCTGTGCCCGCCGTGCATCTCGCGCTCAGCGCCCCGAACGACGTCTGGGCGCGCGACTTCTTCTGGCTCCGGTGGGACGTGCTGGACCCGACGCGATCGTGGAGCTCCACGGACTACCGCAAGTTGTTGGCGACACAATGTACCTGAACAACCTTGCGTACCTCCGCATGTGGCTCTTCTCGCTCGTGGGAACGGTGCTGCGCTCCGAGACGGCGTCGACTGGGCGACGGCAGCTGGTCTTCTAGAAAGAGGATCTTTACTTGTGCTTCGCGCTCTCAACACCTGTCACAGCAGTCGGTATTGAACTCAGTTGCATGTCGTTCGATCAGTCGATGACGTTGACAGTGACCGTAAATCCCTTCAACACGAGAACGCGTGGGTCGGGGCCACCATTATGAGTATGAGTCCACTAGCCGTCGCAAGCGTGTTAATTTCTTCAAGAGGTATATGAAGGATTCAGCGCGACACATCTTTCTTCTAGGCGGACCTGTGACACAGGACAGTCTCCAGGACTGTCTGTCTCCTGGACTTCCTGGTGCGAGGCTAGTGTGTGAGGTGGAGGTGGCCGCTGCTAACTCGCCCTCATCCACGAATCGTGGATCGTGGACCACGATGGGTGTTTTGGACTGAAGCAAAGCAATTATTGCGTCAACCGAACCACATCTTCAGTCAGAAGATTGCACTAGGAAATGCGACAGCATGCGTTTGATGAGCGTGGGCGTTGAACGAAGACCAGAGGCGTTGAAAGAAGACCAGATCGGTGAGAAGCTCAAATTGATGAGCACACACGGACGCCCGGGATGATCTCAACGAGCAGAGATTCCCATGCGTCACTGGCCTGGCCTCGAGAGACTCAGCAACTCTCTCGCTTTCAAATCGCGCTTTCTTCTC
>JAADWV010000711.1:0-15587 GCA_023336295.1 Pythium folliculosum | reverse complement strand
CATCAAGCGCGTCTTCAAGGGAACCGTGATCGCCACCAACAGCTACACGCGCGACATCGCCGAGGGCGCCGTGCGCAGTGGCGCTGCCGACGCCGTGTGCTTTGGTCGCGCGTACATTGCGAACCCGGACCTGGCCGAGCGTTTCCAGAACGACTGGCCGCTGAACCCGGACGCGTCGTACGAGTTCTTCTGGGACGCCAGCAAGGGTCCCGAAGGCTACAACACGTTCCCGGCCTACACGCCCACGGAGTAGATCACACACAACTGTATTCACGCTGAGTCAGATGGCTCCCTCCCAACACGCAACCGGTGAGTGCCCAAAGCTGATGTTGCCACTGAGGAGAGTCTAACAGTAGGTTGTTCACCATACATGACCATTCATTACCTTCAATACACCATGGGATGAGACTACTTTCATTCCTCCGCCTCCATTGTCGATCCCTGATTCGGCTTGTTCGAACTCCGCATTACTCTCTCCCTTGATTTTGTCGACGCGAGGACGCTTGCGACCAAAAGAGCAGAGGACCCTAAAGGTGAGCCCCAGAGACTGAAGCCATCTCTCCTTCAGTCACCTTCGCGCAACATGCTTCGAATATCAGCCAATCCAATCAGTTGATATCATACGATTGGCTAGAATGAAATTCCCAGCCCCGTTGCCAGTCATCGGAGAGCTCACCTCGCTGTCAATCCGCCAACAACACCATCTTCGGTCGCACCGGCATCGCTTCGTGCACCCTGATCTACCGCCGACGCATCCAAATCCACCATGCGCGTGATCGTGGGCGACGAGACCGGCCTGCTCAAGTCCGTGGCCCTCGAGAAGAATGAGCAGCGCGTGATCTCGAGCCGCGCCGAGCCGCAGACGCGCGCGCGCGGCGTGCAGCGCCTGTGCTGGTACGAGGACGAGCGCCAGGGCGCCGACGCGCGCGCGAACGTGGTCGTCGCGCGCGCCAACGCCGTGGTCGAGTACTACTCGAGCGCGCACACCAACGACGCGCACGGGCGCTCGCCCGAGTGGTCGTTCGAGGCGCCGAGCGGCAAGGCCGTCGGGCTGGGCATGCTGCGCGCGTTCGGCTCGGTCGTGCGCTGCACGGACGCGGGCGACGTGTCGGTGACCAACGTGCTGGACAAGACCAAGGCCGCGAGCTTCAACGTGGGCGGCGACCTGGACTGCATGCGCGTGCAGCCGGGCGAGGCGCAGACCCACGTCGCGGTCGGCGGCAAGGAGCGCGACCTCAACATTTGGTCGCTCGAGACGCAGCAGTCGGTGTTCAAGGGCAAGAACGTGACGCACGACAAGCTCGACATGCGCGTGCCCGTGTGGGTCAAGGACCTGCACTTTCTGTCGGCGCCCGGCACGAGCAACGGCCACCGCGTCGTGGTCGGCACGGGCTACCACCACATCCGCCTGTACGACACCAACACCAAGCGCCGCCCCGTGCTCCAGATCGAGCACGGCGAGTACCCGATCAACGCGCTGTGCGTGACGCCCGACGAGACGCGCGTGATCGCCGCCGACACAACGGGCTGCATGGACGTCTTCGACCTGCGCACGCTCAAGCACATGGGCCGCTACATCGGCCCGAACGGCGCGATCCGCGACATCTCGTGCCACCCGACGCTGCCGTACGTCGCGGCCGTCGGGCTCGACCGCTTCGTCCACATCTTCGACCTCAACTCGCGCAAGTACGTGCATGAGATCTACGCCAAGCAGCGGTTAAACTCGGTGCTGTTCTGCAACGACGGCGTCGACACGTCCTTCGCCAAGGGCGGCGACGACGACGACGACGAGCGCGCGAGCAAGCGGCGGAAAGCGAACGGCGCCGCCGACGATGCCGACATGCTCGACGACGACGATGATGATGAGATGGAGGAGGAGGCCTACGAGGGCCTCGAGATCAGCGACGACGAGGCCGCCGAGTTCAACGACAGCGACGACGACGACGACGACGAGAACGATTTCGCGGATCTCGGGGGCGACAGTGACAGCGACTAGACTTGAACCTGCCTGCAGCTCCCTCTACTCATATAGATACATCCAAATTCTTTGCACCGCCATCGTCGTGTCTTTGATCTTTCTGCGAGTATGCGAATGGAGGGGATAGGGAAGCGTGACGAGGGAAAGGAGGCTTTCTATCTAAATCACATCCAAAAGGAGGCCACTAGGACGCGTACGGACACGAGCAAACACAGGCTCGCCGACGATCTCGCCTTCGCCGCGCCACGCCCGTCCGCCTTTTGGCTTTTACGATACAATACGCTTGTGGAGCGACTTGCCGCGGTGGTTGAACACGACAAAGTCGGGCACGCTGAGGATCGACGGCAGGGATCTATTCACATCACAGAGGCGCCAATTAGGGTTGCTGCTCGCGTAGAGATCACCAACGCGGTCGCGACGTACCGAGAGTGGAGCGAGTCGTTCGAGCGGATGGGCTGCACCTCGCCGGCGATGAGCAGCACGCCGATGAGCGAGAGCAGGAACGCGCCGACGACCTCGGCGATGACCTGTAATACCACGACCGAATCCAACACGTCAGACCCACAGAATGGCGCCAAGCGAGCGGCTCTCGAACGGAGACGACTGTCGTTACGTACCGCGGGCGCGGGCGTCTGCGCGTCCGTGATCTCGAGGAGTCGCACGTACTCGTCGTCTGTGAATATCAGTCGGGACCGGCATAGTACACGCGTCAGACTCGAAGTCCCCCGAGCCGCTTGAACGCAAACAGGGCGGCGGCGTCGCGTCACGTACACTTGACCGAGTAGTAGCCCGCGTGGAGCAGCAGCAGCACGCCGACCGTGATGAGCAGCTTGCCGAAGAACATGCTGGCGCGCGAGCGGAGAGAGGAGACCTAAGGAGGGAAGCGAACGTCGCTGGAGCTGTTCGCACCGGAGCTGTTCGTTGTTTCCGTGTCGATCGCTGGGGGAGGTCCCTTTCAAATGGGCCATTTGAGGGGAAACCCGGGCCGGGTTAGCATTGTTTATTGGTGCGTAACCCATATTTGCTTGACCCGTGCCCAGATGAGACTCAAGTCAAGAGGTCCTTTTCATTGGTCATATATGACCTATCTTTTAGCCAATCATATGTGTGATACTGTACCCATTTCTGGGAGACCGTTTCGGGAAGATGGGTACAGTTCAGCTATTTCTGGGACACGCGATGTACGGCGAATAAGACCCGCAACAGCGGCACGAAGAGGAGGAAAAGGGGAGGGCGGTTACAGCTTTTCACTGTGCTGGTCAGCCATCTGATCTCGTACGCTGCTCCTCGTCTTCGGAGCCTCGTCCCCGGTGCGTAGTGTATCGGATCCCGACCCCACCGGCTGCTTTCCTACGGAGCGGTGGCCACGGACGCTGCTCGCCTGCCAACGCTGGAGGACCGTCGCACGCTTCGCGCGCGCGCTATCGCGATGACTGGAAAGAGCCTCGTGCACCACGCTGTTCCGCTGACTGGCGCGATCGGCTTTACTGGCGGCGGTGTTGGTGCTGGCGGCGACAGCGCGTACTACCCTCGCTCGGCCGACCTTGTACGGTCGCTCGACGAAAACTCGCTCGACAGACTCTGCGCGGAGCAGTTCGGTACGATATTGCACGCTCACGCGCCTTATCAGTGATGGGATCGAGTGCTCATTTCTCTGTGCCACCCCAGAAGCAATGCGCAATCCGCTGACACGCGGCCGCAAGACTGCGCAGCCCACGACCACCTCCAGCAACATTGACGTCACGCCACCTTCAGCCTCTGCCTCGTCAGCGCGCATCATGAGTCGCATGTACCGGCCGAACAGCCACAAATCCGCTTCGGCGACTTCGACTACCGAGTACGCGACGTCGCGCGCGTCGGCGCTGTCCTCGTTGAGCCGCCTCGGCACGCGTAGCAACCAATCGAATGTGTCCACGCGTCATGACGACAGCTACTACTCGCGATCAATACGAGACGACGATTCGCAGAGCTCCAGTAGCAGCGGACCATCCCGGTCCGGACCCAACGCGATGGTCGTGCCTTCAGCGGGCGATCTGCTGCCGCGGTTGGGATCAAGCGGCAACAACCTACTCACAGCAGCGTCCACCGTCACTTCCACAACACTGGCATCCTCGAAGCCCTCAGTGAGCCTGCCAACACCCGGATACAGCGCGAGCGAGCCGAAATACACCGGGCGACCTCGAGGGCTCGTCGGGCTCCAGAACCTGGGGAATACATGGTACGTGATGTCTCTAGAAAGAGGTGTGAAGGCAGAAAACTGATCGCGTTCTGTTTCACCAGCTTCATGAATAGTTGTCTTCAGTGTGTGAGCAACCTGCCGGCAGTTGTCAAATACTTCCAGTCCGGCGAGTACCTCAAAGAGATGAACAGCACCAGCCCTACAAAGGGGGCACTGGCCACGTACGTATTCTCGAACCGATCGGATGTCTCGGTAACATGATAGTTAACTGAGTTGTCTCGCACCGTAGCGCCTTTGGCGAGCTCATCAAGTCACTGTGGACGAGCCCCGAGTTCACCTCCACGAGACCCGTGGAATTGAAGCGAGTGATCGGCAAGGTCGCGTCGCGGTTCACGGGCTACGATCAGCAGGACGCACAGGAGTTTCTCCGATTCCTGTTGGACGGGCTCCACGAGGACCTCAATCGCATCGTCAAGAAACCGCCTTACTACGAGATCAAGGACCGCGACAACGCCAAGGACCGCGAAGTGTCGGACGAGTACTGGAAGTTCTACTCGGACCGCAACCAGAGCGCACTCTCAGACCTCTTCTGCGGGCAGCTGCGGTCCGAGATCCGGTGCCACACATGCAACCACCGCTCGCTGTGCTTTGACGTCTTCTGGGACCTGTCGGTGCCCGTCCCGAAGAAGCAGAAGTCTGGCCACCACATGCGCATGTTCACCTCCTCGAAAGACGACTCAGCCTCGCCGACCGGCTCGAACGGGTGCTCGATCCAGGACTGCCTCAAGGCTTACACCGACCAGGAACTCCTGGACGAGAGCGACTCGTACTATTGCTCCAAGTGCAAGACGCACCGCGCTGTGTCCAAAAAGATCTCGCTCTACCGGCTACCACAAGTGCTTGTGGTACACCTCAAGCGGTTCTCGTACTCTACGTTCAGCCGCGACAAAGTGACAACGGCGATCAAGTTCCCGCAGCTTGGGCTCGACATGGACGAGTTCTGCGCACAGGATGCCGTGCTGGACGGAAGCACGCTCTACGATCTCGCGGGCGTCGTGAACCACGTCGGCAGCCTCAACGGCGGACACTACACAGCGTACGTACTCGCTGTAATATGTCCACCTACGCACACAAACTCACACGTTTCCTCTGCTCCTATTGACACACAGGGAATGCGTCAACGCCGATACAAACGAGTGGTACGACTTCAACGACTCGTCCGTCTCGCTCATCAAGAAGCCGCAGCTCTCGAGCGCGAGCGCATACATTTTGTTCTTCCGGCGGCGCGCCGAGAAAACGCTCACTATTTAAGATACCGTTCACGTAAAACACGCTCACAGTTTCGCGGCGCACGAGCCATCCACGTCCGCGGTTGGTTTTCGTTTCTACCCGGCTCCACACGTCAGGTGAGCACACCGTTCTCGATGGGGATCTGCTGCTCCTGGACTTCGCCGCGTAAATTGCCTCCCTTCGTCCACATTGAGTTCTCGACCATCTGTAGCGTCGTCCGAGGATCACTGAGCAGGGAAAGCAGCCCGGACGTGAGATCGATCCTGGATTCAAACTGGAACACCTTGCCGGCGCTGTTTACGTGGAGCACCATAGTATACCCGTAGCTGTACCGTTTTCCGATGAGCCACTGCACGAGCTCGGCGTCTTGCATGATGTGCGGGAAGAAGTGCACGAGCGTATCCCGTGAGATGCGGCAGTGCGTGAGCCCCTGGGCCATAAAAACGAGCACGTCGTTCCCGAACGAGTCGCTCTCGACCGGCAGAGGCGTGAGCAGCGAGTTCTCCATCTCGATCTCGGCGTGGTACTTGGTCACGAACTCCCACTGCCGGAAAAAGTGGACGAGTCCGGAAAAGTCCTGGCACTTGAGATCCGGCGACATCACGGCCTCGAGGAATGGCGTGGTCACGTCGCGGTCGTACGCCACGTCGCGCGGGTTCAACCCGCGCTTCATGTGGCGGAAGTACGTGTGGATCATGCCCATGGCCGCGGCCTCGGCGTTCTGCCGCATGTTCAGCGTGATCGATTCGAGCAGCGCGAGCCGCCGGTCCATGGCCGCGAGCGACTGCAGCAGCCGCTCCATGTCCTCGACCACGACGCGCTCGGCGTGGTGCTGGCGCCGCCGGATCGACAGCCGGCTGCCGTACCGCTTGATGGTCGCGCAGTTCTTGGCCACGTGCCGCGGCACCGTGCGCGGCCGCGCCTGGAGCTGCGCCAGCGCCTGGTCCTCGGCGCCGAGTGCTTGTGCAAGTTCATTGGATGCCGCGAATTGGGCCGCCGTCGCGCGGGGCGTGCGCGGCCGCATGTGGCCGTGACGAAGAAGCATCTCGGAACAGAAGAGATGTCTGTGTGGAGAATAAGAGACGCGGTGGGAGACCCGAGGAGAGACGCTCTGGACGCAGGAAGAAGCCGGCGAGCAAGCGGCTTAGTGGCCCATGTACCCGTGGGTGTTTGCCTCCGTTGAAGTGGACTGGTCGGAGTTGGGGCAAAGACATGAAAAAACCTTGCGGCGACCTTAAACCTTGATCTGATGCAATTGGACAATATGATTGACGTGAAATCATCTAATTGGCTGTAATTCCGTTTGCGTGATCGGACACGAGCGTCAACAGACGGTACAACGATATGATTGGCAGAAATCCAAAAAGTGGAAGGAGCGACCAGGCACTGGTGTGGACCACTTGAACTCATCCCCGTTCTGTGGTCGGACGCCGCTGGGATAACACGCGCGTGTCAACTCGCGCCCCCAGGCTTCCGCGACGGAACGCCGCGCCAAAGAGCCTCCTGCATCACCAGCAATCCGCGGAGGTCACGGCGTCGTCCCTGGGGCGCCGGTGTCTCCGCTGGCCGCGCACAAGCGACGGTCCGGTCGGACCGCCTTTCTCGGGGCTCCTGTTAACTCGACGTTCCATGGAGAGTACTCCGCACGTTTTCACGTGGTAAATTATCGCTGGATGGCGCGGGCGGAATTTGATCACGCATTAGAAGGTGGGGACGAACAGCGCCCCACGACTTGACATGGGCCGAAGGCGGGCGACTCGGCGGAGCGTGTCGAGTGCGACCTGATTTGGTGGAAGATTTGATTTGCTGCTCAGCCGCGCTCCAGCCATGACGACACGATGAGACATCCACCGGTCGAGAGCGCCAGGGCCGCACCCCTTAATCAGTGTATGTCGGCTACTACTACTGCGACCGCGTGCAGGTTTGTGGGTCTTGTCGCCTCTGCTAGCGCTTGCGGGAAACACGTCGACTCGGTGGAACTCTCTATCTCTATCTCTACAAACGGGAACGGGAAGCAACGAGTGCCAAGAGCGGCAATCCCATGTATTGAAAGGCGAAGCAACTGCTCTCAAGGCTCGTTTTCCTGCTTGTTGCACCCAGCTCGCCGCGTCGAGCGCTGCTCCGACATCACGCACAATGCAAATTCCTTCCCGAACGCCAAGACTTGCGATCTCGGACTGGAACCCGATTAGGCTCATTAAGCCGTGTCGGCGCCGACGGTCGAGGTCTTCCCAGCGTCGGTGCGGTCGGCCGCCTTCTGGGCCTCGCGTTCGTCGCGCTTGCGCTCCACGAACGCGAGCCACATCCCGTAGCCGCCCTTCTTGTGGTACCAGAAGACGCCGCCGACGAAGGCCACGGCGCTGATGAACGCCAGCACGTACCCAGCGATCTCCACACCCGTGGACGAGGCCGTGCACATGTAGGTGAGCACCATGAGGATGCCGGGGATGACCAGGAAGAGCAGCACGAGGAACACGACCGCGGACATGGGCCAGCAGGCGCTGTAGTACGCGAGCGCGTTGGCCCAGTCGTAGATGGGCTTACGCGTGATCGGGATCGGGTAGAAGAGGAAGATACCGAAATTGTTGAACCAGAAGTGGACCAGCGCGATCGCCACCGAGTCGGACTTGCCCGTGACCAACGCGGCGAGCAGCGCCGTGCCAGTCGTGCCCAAGTTGGCGCCAATCACGATCGGGTAGACCTGCTCGAGCGTGATTGCGCCGAGCCCCGCCAGCGGCGTCAGCGTGGAGGTCACGACCGTCGGCGAGTGCACAGCGAACGTGATGCCCGTGCCCACGAGGATGTTGAGGTAGCCGTTGTAGTTGAGCACCTTGCGCAGGATGCGCTTGGTCGGGCCGAGGAAGATGCGCGCGAGCATCTTGACGAGCGAGTACAGCGCGCACACGAACAGCACAAAGCCGATGCACACGAGGATCACACCGATAGCCGTGTCGCTCAGCGAATTGGAGTCCTTGAACACGCCGCCCGTGACGAACGACTGGCCCGGCTTGCACACTGTCGCGCCCGTGGCGATCTCGTAGATGGCCTTCTTGTTGACCACGATGATCTCCGCCACGAGCGGGTTCACGACCACGTCGAGCGGGCTCTTGAAATCGCCGCTCTTAGCGCTGGCGTTGGACATGGCCACGGAGATGCGCTCGAGCGGGTGCGCGATGATCTCGAGCGGGAACATGACGATCACCGACCAAATGTTGTACATGTCGTGGACCGTCGCGGCCGCCATCGCGCGCTGGAACCGCGCGCGGTCGCCAACTTGCGCGAACGCCACCATGATGCAGGTCACGCAGGTGCCGATGTTGGCGCCCATGATGACGTACACGCCCTGACGGATGCTCATGCCGCCGGAGCCCACGAGCGCCATGACGATCGACGTGCCCGTGCTCGACGAGTGGATCGACCAAGGGCGCGTTCTCGTTCGCGGACAACCCGGCCACCGGGTTGTCCGCGAACGAGAACGCGCCCTTGGTCGAGCAGCCCAGCGCGAGCGTGAAACCCTCGCCGATGAACTTGATCGCGACCATGAACACGTACATGGCGGCGAGCGCCAGCACCGTGTAGATGGCGACCGAGACCACCTTCTGCATGGGCGTCATCTTGGCGTACTCGTCCTCCTAGGCCACGTCGTTGAGCGCGAGGAACTTGGCTTCGCTCTCGCGCGCAGGCGAAAGCGCAACGGCCGCGGCGTCGTCGTGCTGGTCCCTGGGCTTGGAGGCCATCGTGCGAAGCTGGTTCTCGGCGGGTGAGCTGGTGTCGGCGGAAGCTGGCGAATCGGAGAATGAGAAATCGAAGGACGAGCGACGCGGAAGCGCCGCTCCAGTAGGTCTGATGGAGCGGTTCGAGATGGCCAACCGCTACGAGTGCTACTTGAGTTCCATAGCCTCGCCCTTCACACAGACACACAGCACTGGAGCTCGTGAGAGCTGAGTATCAAAAGGAGATGGGGAGGAGTCGTGTCAACTCCTTCGCTTAGTGAGGTCGAGTAAAGCGTTAGAGATTCGTGGCCTGATACCGACGAATCCACACACAAGCAGTCGAATCTTGGGAGACGTGTGACCAGAACACACAGCGTTTTGAACGCCTAAAATCCAAAATCACCGTGTCGTGGACACATCCGTGTCGTCTGGGTCTGTCCGGTTCCGCAAGTAAAAACTGACAAGGCGGAAGCTGAGCCATCCGCTAGCGCGCTAGACGACGTATCGGACATCGCCGATCAAAAGGCGTTCACTTGCTACTAGTATGTACGGGACGACCTCTAGAAGCACCAACCACTCTGTAATTATGACGCGCTCATGTGCCGTAAATAACACCACTTCTTCCCTCTCGTCTTCTGCTCCTACGCGTGAATTCCGTAGCAGTTCTCGTTACTTCTACTATAGTAGTACAGTCAAAATCCACTCTTCGTCGCGCTCGTGTTGTGCGAGGAAGAGGCGATTTTGAGACATCCCTTGAAGATTCGGCACGGAACGCAAGGTTGCAGTACTGTCCCACTCTCCTTTAATCGTCGATTGATGTTAATCCAATGAGTTCAGCTGTGGGCGATATCAGATTCGATCCAGCTCAACCCAGAATCTCCAACGAGTCTCGATGTGGCTCTTTCACCTCGTTCGCCAGTAGTGTCTCAGCGCGTATGTACGTGTCAACGTCTCCCAGCATTCAGCCGCGCTCTGAGAACCACGACGGCGGCCTACAGTAGCCACCAGTATCGCGATGTCAACTGCCAAGCGGGAAGACTGCCTGACATGCAAGTCGAACTCCATTCACCCACACATCTACTGTACTTTCAGCTGTCCAGATACTTACCAGAGAGCCATAGTCAGCTCGACGACGGGATATACCACATCCAAATGGATCGATAGTGGATAGTGAGAGGGAGAAACACGTTCGCAGTTTTCGCATTACGCTCAGACCTGGTGTCGTTCATCTCCATGAAAGTTTGAGCTGACCACAATGCGCCGTGTGTGGAGGGAAGCGCGGCGTGGGCAGGCGACATGTTTCCCCTGCTGTCAGTAGGCGCCGCCAGAGCCCTTCTTGGTGCCTTTGCGACTGTTCCGAGCCGTGCTCGCACCACGGAAACCTCTAGGCACCGTACCCGAGAGCTCGGCGTTTCCGACCAGTCCCAAATCGATGGCGTCCAGTTCTCCATTCTGCGACTCGATTGGCGCCGGTGAGAGCTGCTCGATTGGTGGAGGTGACTTTGACGTCCAGAAATCGGCTGCGTTCGCTGGATCCGCAAAGTCTTCCGGTGGCGACGATGGCGCCGTCTCGTTCGACTCTGAACCTGACGCCAATTCATCAGTTCCAAAAGTCACAAGCATCGTGGTCGGGCGTGCTGCGATTGACCTTCAGGCTATCCATGAACGTACCGCCGGGGGCCTCGGAGGGGTCTCTTACCGGTACGCAGGCGGCATCAGCGCCATGCCAGGTGAGCAGCACCACGGCGGCGATAACAAACGCGCGTTTTATCCGAAACATGAAACTGAAATGGCGTCCGGGTTGACGTAGTTTGTGGAGCGCAGACAATCGTCGAATGAAGACCTCAAAACGAAGGCGGTGGTGACGACGCAGCAAGAACCGCCATGCATTGACTCGGGTGTTCTCCGCACGCAAGCGCTGACGACGTGTCCAGTTCGATACACAGACACTATGAAGCCATCGACTGCACCTGGGTACGCCACGCCTACACGTGGCGCATTCGGGGCATGGTGGGGAGGGACGAGCAGGAGAACGAGTGTTGGCGGAGACGAACGGGTTTCAGAATCTTGATCTTAGAGTTTTCTGGCGTCCTCAATGGGGCCTTCTTTGTGCGATGCTCACTCGGAGAACATGTGTGGCGGGATCCCCCACGGGTTGTTCTTGTAGATGCCGCAGTCCGTGTACGCATCAGGCTTGAACAGCAAGGTTCTGACGTGGCCCAGCTGGCGCAGTCCGTGGCGAACTCTTCGCACCGCTTCTTGATCGACGTAGCTGGCTACATACACGCACACAACGTGGTCGCAGCTGTCACGTCCGCGCTCGCGAGGTGAGACCTTGGCGCTGGGTCCGAGTCGACCGGCCACGACGGCTCGGGCGATGCCCTCCCACACGCCGTCGATCTGTGCCGTCGGGCAAAACACCATCCATTTCCCGCTGACTACGCCGTACACCCGCGCAAGCCGGTCCAGCTCAGCGGCGCTGGCGGCGCCGCGGCGACATAGCCACTGCCACTCGCTCGCCATCGTGTCCGGGTCGCCCTCCTCCATGGGCTGGTCTCTTCGATCCACCGAGATCCACGCGACGTCTGCCGACGTGCATCGGGACGGCGGGAACTGAGCTAGAAACGCGTCGATCTGTGACTGCGCTGTGGAGGTATCGACGTTCAGAACCGCCCATGCCGGAGCCCGCGGCGCAGCGCCGTCCGCGGGTTGGGTCTCGTCCACCTCCATCGGCTCGGCCATCGCAGCTCCCGCTCCTCCCGCTCCTCGAGTCGAGCGCTGAAATCGAAGTGAGACCAATGGAACGAGAGGAACAGAGAAGAAAACCTTCACTCATGGGTCTGTGGATCCCGACCTACATTCTGCATGACTCCTTTCCTGGCTGCTTCGAGTCCATGTGGGACGAAGAATGTGTCACTCGTGTGCTGGCGCCTGGAGGTCAATCCACGTCGGATCCGTGGGGAGATCGGTCGTCTCACGCGTGATCTGCTCGGGAGCACGTGGGTTCACGACGAACGACCCGCGCTGTCTCGCCGTTCGATCACCGCTCCACCACGAGACAAGCCAACCGCGGCACAGGAATAGAGCCAAAGCACACGCGAGCACCACGAAGCCGTCGACCCTCATCTTGACACGCTCCTGGTGCTCGCGCTTCGCAGCCTCGCTCAGGAACGCTGTCTTGTGGGCAGCGAACGGTGAGACCATCGCGTCCGAGGGGAGCATCCACACAACGGCCTGAGGGTCCTTCTCGTCGCCACTGAGGAGCGACGCGCCACACCACGCATCGACCGACGAATTCGATGGCAGCGACGCAAACAACGCCGATCGTTCGAGCCCGATAGACTCCACGTCGAGCGGACGAATCCTGCGGCACTGTGACATGGCGTTCCACACAACCGCACCGTCGTATCTGGTCTCTAGCGGCTGGAAGTGATGCACGATTTGTCGCTGAAGCAAGACCTGTCGCGTCACCGGGAACAGTAGCTCAAACGTTCCGAGCGAGGCGTTGGGGCTCGCCCAGCAAGCTTGGTTCATGCGCCATGAGCAAAACTCGGTGTTGACCCCAACGATGTTCGGCGGCTCGGCAGGCTTCCACCAGCTTGTCGTCAGGTTGGTGACCCCGTGGAGAGCCAAGGCAATACCCACGACGCCCAGCACGATGGTCGGTGAAGACATGGCCCGATCTACACGGCGTGGAGTCTCACACATGGTTGATCTCGGTCGGCGCTCGGATTGGAAACTGCCTACAACACCGAACACGCACAACCGTTGCACAGACTGAAATCACGAGCGAGTCCATTACCTAGAAACGCTCGCCAAAACCTCTCTCGGCGATTGCTGCGCTGATACCCATCAACCAAAACCTTTCTTCGGCAAAACCCCGGAAAATACCGCAACGTCTCTAGTGTGCTGGCACCTGCGGGTCGTTTTCGGCGGCTGGGACTGATGGTTGTGCTTCCTCTTCCTGTGTATCGGAACCGCTTTGACCACCACTTAAGTCGGCTTGCTCTGCGAGTTTCTGAGCAGCCTTCAGCACCGCGTCTTCTTCGTCTTCCATTTCTTCGCGCTCGGCCTGCTCCGCGCTGGCACTTTTCGGCAAGAAAGCCTCACCGGGGCATATTTTCTCGAAAATGGCACGTGCGTTCACGCTTGAACTTTCGAGATGGATTTCCAGCGGGTTGACTGAGTTGGCCTCGCCGAACGATGTCTCACATACCCACAAGTTGGAAGGCAGGCCGTCAGGCTGCACATACTCGGCTCGTTTCGTGGCGTTGCTGTACGGGAACAAGTAGTGATCCATCGCAAATACCGTTTGCCACAGAACAGAGGCCGTGAGCGATTCCACAGTGGACTCATCGGACGCGGGCGGGCTCTTCTTGTACGCTTCGGCTGCGGCACTTGCAACCAGCTTTTCCACAACCGCTGTCATGAGAGCTTGTTGCTTGAAGACGTCGCCATGCCACTCCGTCGGCAGTGGCATCGAGATCTGGATGAGGTATTGATCTTTTGGGCAGATGTACGCTCCATGGTCGAGCTGGATGACTTGGATCGCAAATGGATTGTGTAGCGCGGGGTCGTGGGGAGGAATGACAATCATGAATCGGTTCATGCTATCCCGCAATGATCGATTCAGAAGGAAGATCCCTCGCAGCATCTGGCTTGAGGCAACCTGGCTCGCGAGGGCGGGAGAAAACGATGTCAGGTAGCTGGGGTTTGTGATGACGTGCTTCGCCTTGATCATGGCCTTCTCGCCGTTGTCCCCAACTGTGCAGCGGATACCGACAACAGTGTTTGCTTCGTCATCGACCACAAACCCATCGACTGGCGCGCGAAGCACGTAGATGCCGCCGTACACGGCACACAGACGACAAAAGCTCTGGGTGATCTCACCGACACCATACAGCGGGACCAGAAAGGCGTTCCCCGTGAACCGGCCGATCGAGGCGACGTACCGATACACGGCCGCGAGACCTTCCTTGGCAGACATTTGCTGTGCGTGGCTCGTGTTTTGATCATCCACAGGGAAGCTAGCGAGCGCCACGCAGTACACGACCACCTGCTGCAGCTTAGGCGAGAGCTTGAAGTGCTTGCTCAGAAGATCTTGGAATGGTCCCTCCAGATACGGCGCAATCTCACTGCTTTCTGCCGTATCCACTTGGTTGACCTTGTTCTGAGGGCGCTTGAGGGACCGCCCAAGCGCCAGCTCGCGCTCGTTTTTGCTCTTGACGTCCTCACCCAGGATATGCGTCTCACCGTAGTCGGCCACAAACTGGAGAAACTTCATGAGCATGCGCTTTTCGACCATACCCAGCAATTTGCTCGCAAACACGTCCTTCTTCGAGCACGGCACCTCCCAAATGCAGTCAGCCGCCGCGTCTTTGCCGTCGTCGACGTGGATGTACGTGCGCTCGATCGCGGCAAACTCGAGGTACCGGCCGACGCCCGACTCGATCAAAAGCTGCACGATCTCTTCGCTGGAAAGCACAAGCCGCGGGTTCACGTCGATGCTGAACTGCGACGACTTGCGCAAGATCTCGGCCTCCTCGTCCGCTGACACGTTGAACTTCTCGTGCACCAAGTGGCACTTGAACGCGGATTCCATGGGCACCACGCGCGCCGTCGGCGGCAACTCGAGCGGAGCAGCAGGCGGCGCCGCGTCCTTCGCGTCCTCGTCGTTGAACAGCCGCGGCGCGATGGCCTCGTTCTTGGTCCAGCGACGAAACTGCTCGAGCGGGAACGACGCGTAGTTGCTGCCGTAATAGTCGTTCTGCATAACAGCAAACATCGAATGGTCAGCACAGCGCTGCACCTCACTAGTTCACCACGATAGCGCCTCCGCACCTGGTCCAAATGGAGCACCTTCTTGCCGACGCGCGCGAGTGCGCTACGGAAACAAAACGAATCGGTCAGACCTTCAATTTGGCGCATTTCGCGGCCGCCAAGTTTGATAGGGAAACGCACCCGGCGAGGATCGCCTCGGCCATGCCCGTGCCGACGATCACGGCGTCGTACTCGGTCTCCAGCAGCGTCGCGTCCATCGTACACGTCGCGGTTTCTTCCGTTGAGGTGACGCTTTGGCTCCCCCTTCAGCTGCTTCTTCGGTGTTGGGGGATTCCTTCCACGCCCACACAGGTACAGATTGCAGATAGGAACCGATATAGGTTCCTATCTGCAATCTGTATCTGTGTGGGCGTGGAAGGAATCCCATATATAATGTGCGGGACAAAAATCACCGAACAGACCAAAAAAATGAATTTTGAAAAAACGACTGCGAATTTCGCGATGTTGTTTGGATATGATGCGCCAATCACAATTTGCCACGAGGTGGTTGTGCTAACGATCGCGTTTTCGGCCTCCGTCGGACCCCTCCCATACAACAAACGAAAAATGACCATGGACAAAAATCACCGAACACAGGTCCCATACT
>JAADWV010000710.1:0-15618 GCA_023336295.1 Pythium folliculosum | reverse complement strand
GTCGGCGCGCCGCACACAGTGGACGGCTGCTCAGTGGTCTCGTACGTGCCCGCGAGCGTCGGATCCCATGGTCGCAGTGTCGTGCGGTTCCCCGAAGCGCGATAAAAATCGGCGGCGAATTGCTGGAACTCGCTGCAGCCGCACGAGATCATGCTGGGCAGCCAGTTGAAGCGCGGGTCGTGGTCGCCACCGTCCTGTGCGAGCGAAGCGATCGGCCGGTGGATCGTGGCGTGCGTGAAATCCAGCTGAAAGTCGTGGTGGAACACCATCGCGCGCATGGGGATGCTACCCAAAGGCTCGAGGTCGACAAACGTGACTTGTGTACGGCGTGTCTCGTTCACGTTGGTGGTGTCTTCGCCCGGTGCGCGCACGCAGAACTCGCGCTTGCCATGTCGAATCTCTGTGAGCAATCCCAGGCCCCGCTCGTAAAAGCACTGGCGCTCGAAGGGTGTCGTGAACCTCGGCAACACGATCGCGGTCTGCGTTTCAATCACGGACTCGAACGCCTGTGTGTCGACCTCGGGTTCCCCAACTCGGAGTAGACCCCCCGAGCGGAAGAGGGCGAGTGGGACATCGGGCTGCAAGCTGCGAAACACGACGCCCTCGAGCAGGATGAGGGCTGAGCCCGCGACCAGCAGCGCCGCGGCGAGCTTGGATTCGAATACGCGGCGACGTGCATAGCCACTGCAGACGCAGCGCGTGGGGCTTGACAGGGCTTGGTGCCGCATCGTTGCTTGCCAAGACGAGGGATCGATATCGTACGCTTGAACTCGCTCGAGTCTGGTGTCCGTGGGACGAATCACATAATGGAGCTTGGGGAGTCGCGCGAAGCGGACAGGCGCTCGCCGCCCCTGAGGGAGTGTCAGCCACTGCTGAGCCAGCCCTTGTCCGGCAAGGGCAGTGATGCACCGAGCCGGATGCGATGTGCGTTGGAGCGTATCCTGCGCGTATCGCACCCCGAAACGATGCTAAACCCGGGAACCCATACCTCACACACAGATGTACCGGTACCTGGAAATACTTGTAGTGTGCGATGACCTTCGGGGACCACGAGATAGGCCCACTGCCGGCGGGAGAAACCGACAAAAAACAGCACGGTAGTCTTGTTCACAGGGGGAGAGATCGATCTTCACCGGCTCACGCTGAGGCGGGCGGCCGGTTCCACATGGGTACATGGGCGGCAGACAGAGTGAGATGGAAATAGCTTGGCTCGCGAGCCGACGTCTGAAGTTTGTCGCAGCGGCGCGCACGGTGACGATAGCACTGGCACAGCCCCCGACGACTCGCTCGCCGCCACCGCGCGTGACTCCGCACCATCGCACCATCGCGCCAACGCACCGCGCGAGGAGCGTAACCTCGCCGGTGGGCCGAGACAGCAAGAACACGGTGCCGCCGTCGTGAGCTTGAAGTCGCTCCCGGAGACTAGTGTACGGTCGCGCGCGTCACAAGGCGCGAAAGAGACCGCCACCTAGCGCAGCGCGTCGATGTTGGGCGCGCAGACCGCGTCGGAAGGCGGCACCGACGACGCGTGGAGACGGCGCACACATACCGCGCGTGCCGCCGGACACAGCTGGAGCAGGACAGCCGCCAGGAGAAGGAGCGCGGCGGGAGGAGGTGGCGTTCCATGGTTCGATGTGTTCGACGATATTGCGTAACCTGGTGTTTCCACAACCGGGCCGAAGGTTCAGTACGCGCTAAAGGAGGGTCTTGTCGGGCCCGGAGCGTCGCCAAGAGGAACAAGGTGAGCGAGGGAGAGGGGAAGCTGCTCGTGAGTTCGGGTTTGGTCTCGTGATTTCAAGGAAAAGCTGGGAATAAAAACGGTCTTACGAGGCAGGAGCCCCGAGTGAGGAGCGCACGTCTTCCGAGAAAGAGAAGCGGCGGCGCTTACATGGCCCAGATCGTGACGACCACGCCGGCGGCGAGCGCCGTGACCGAGGCGGTCGCGAGCGACGCGGCCGCGCCCTTCTCGGTGGGCGCGGGCGCCGGCACGGCCGGGCTCTTGGTCGCGACGGCGTCGCTCGTGGGGGACGGCGTGGCCACGTCGTCCGCGGCGCCAGAGCCACTGGCCGACGACGACGACGACGTGCCGTTGTTGCTCGTGGGCGGCGCCGTGGCCTTGAACACCTTCTCGTTGAGCGCGTCGCGCGCCTGCTCGGGCGTGAGCTTGCTCAGCGCGTCGAGGTCGATCGTGGCGAAGACCGCGGCGAGCTCCGGGTCGTTGGCCACCTTCGCCTTGATCTCGGCGATGGCCGCGTCCAGCTCCTCCTTGGTGATCGGCGCGTCGGCGCCGGAGCCCGCGGGCGGCGCGGTCGTGGTCGTGGTCGTGGTCGCGTCCTGGGCCGACGCGACGGCGGCGAACGCGAGCGCCGCGACCGCGAGGCACTTGAGCGGGTTCATACTGGTGAGGGGGTGAGTGAGAGGGGAAGAGAAGGCCGCGCGGTGCAGAGGCGACGGAAGAAGAGGGAATGGGACGCTCGGTGGGTGCGTGGGCGGGCGACTCGCTAAGAAGGCGTGTTGGGGTGGATGAACCCAACGATGGATTGGCGGAACATGGGGGGCCGTTGGGCGGCGGCTGACTATCAAGTGAATTCACAGTATAGCCGATGAATAGAATGTAACAGGTAGCTTTATGGATAACAATGTCGTCACGGCAGAGCGATATCGAAACGTTTCTGACCGAATCATCGAATTATACAGTATTGTGATATGGGCCGTTGTGTGGAGAGATGTTGCGGAGTCGTCTTTGGCTGTTGAATCAGTACCTATGAGCAAAATAGGGTCTATAAAGACCCGTACATACTCACATAGTGTTTTCATGGATTTGTACGTGCGTATGATTGGTTGAAATGGAGCAGCCACTGACTCTCTCTCTTCCGCATCAAGTTCGCCTGAACCGCTCGCTCCATTTCCAGGAGCTCCTAAGAATCCTCCAGTATGCGTCTCCTCCCCGTGCTCTCCGTGTTCGTCGCAGCCGCGGCGACGCTTAGCGACCCGGCGTCCGCTGCTTCATCGGTATTCGCATCTGAGCCGCGCGCGCTCGCAGCGTCCACGACGGCGCCGCCCGCGACTTCCTCCGCCTCCTCGGACGCCGCCGACGCCGCCGCGATGGCGACGCTGCGCAAGTACTACGGCGAGGACATCGACAAGCTCACGGAGCAGCAGCAGCAGCAGCTGATCGATAAAATCAAGGCCGATACGAACAACGACCCGAGCGCGCTCGAGAAGCTGTTCGAGGACAGCAAGGACTGGCTCGCCAAGGTCGGCGGCTCGATCAAGGCCATCTTCGTGGGCAAGGACGACACCACGAACGACGGCGGCGTGTTCGGCACGATCTGGAAGAGCCTCTTCGGCAAAGACAGCCAGGCGCCGACGAACGGCACGACGACGGCGACGAACCACACGCACGGCAGCGGCACCGGCTCCATGGGCACGGACGTCGGCCACAGCGGCTCGATGGACACGACGATTGAGGAGACCGACAACGCGTCCAGCGGCTCGAAGGAAGACACGAGCATCGACACCGTCGCGCCGACGGCCACCAAAACGAACAAGAGCACGACCGCGCCCAAGAGCAGCAGCCGAGCAAAGCTGCTGACGTCGCTGCCCGTCGCGGGCACAGTCGCCGCCATTTTTGTGATCAACTTCCTGCAATAAGTTCGAGAGACAACGCCAGTTTTGGATCTATATACGTGAGAAACTCGTTCAAAGATCTTGTTTAGACGTATTAGTATGTTTGCAGTTCATGACGTGGTGCTATATCTTCCGCGCGAGCTTGAGCACGACGCCGAGCGCGAGGAGACCGTACACGCCAGCAAGCAGCGCTGCGACCACCATGGCGAGCCAGACTCCAGGGTGCGGCAGGATAACTCCAGCGGGCTTCTTCACGAGCGTCAGTACTGGCGGAGTAGACGGAACCAGCCCATCAGTCGGATCAGTCGGATCAGTCGGACGCACCCGGTCGACGAGCTCGAGTCGAGTAGCGCACATGACAAGGTCGCGTATCCGGACAAGCTCTTCACGCATGCTCTCATGGGTTCGTTTCCATCGTGCAAGCTCACGCTCAGTACGCACACGGATGTGGACGCTCTCGTGATGGCGATGCGCCCAACGGTCGACGCCGTGCCTGATCGACGGCACCAGCAGCTGCAGCGCGCGCAGCGACGCCAGCTCGTCCGGAAACTCTTGGCGTCGTCGGTGAGTGTACTGCTGCACAAACTCAATAAGAGCCTCCTCCAGCGGGGCGTAGCTCCCTGAGTTGTTGTTATCGAAGAGCTTTCTCGTGGTTGGGCTCAGATCTCGCTCGTCGAGCGTGGTCGTGGGTGATGCGTTGGTATCCACTCGCTTTGCCTGAAGCGCCTTGCGGTTTCCGCGCAGGCGCTGGATCGGAACGCCGTGCGCGAACAGCTCCTTCGAGGCAGCTGCCGAGCGACGAGTTGGCGCAACCCCTGCCTCGCGTAACTTGCGCTCCAAGCGCCGCTCGCGCCAGCGGAGACGCAGGCGGTGGAAGAAGACCATGTTGACGTGGCCTGCTTGAGCTCAGAGAGCGCGCTTGAGAGTGGGAATAGAGCGCTCCTGTCGTTGAGCAGTCGCTTGCTCCCCTATGAGCCGTTTTCGACCAACGGCTCCTGATAAAATAATTCGAAGGACCCGCGAACCAGAGCACGCGCCGAGTGGGCGGATGAGGCCAACCGCGACCCGACCCAAAGAGCTGAGCTGGTGCGTTCTGAGTGATGGTCTATTGAGATCCCCGATCCTGATTTTCATGAAGAAAGTGCGACATGTTTGAAATGGGTACACATGGATTTTTGTTTGCTTGTTCAGCTTCAACATGGAAACGTTAAAGTACCGCTGCGGCTTCCATGTACGTGCGGTAGCCCCGGTTGTCCGGAGGCGACACACGCGGTCCACCCGCCAAAGCAGTCCCTTCGCCTCGGTACTGGATACTTGGATGCAATTACTCAATGACGCTGGACATGTCAGGTTTGCTGGCTGCGCTGCTGCCGCGCTTGGCGAAGCGTCGGAGCCAAAGTCGCGAAAGAGCGGACTGCCGTGGCGACTGCGAACTGGACGCGCTGGTAGTCGAGGCAGTGGCCGGCGCGCTTGGCGCCTTCTTGGCGCGGCGCTTGATCGCGCACGTATCCTTGTCCACGCGGATCCCCCACTGCAACTGCTCCGCATTTATCGCTGCCGCCAGAAACTCGTTCAGCTTGGACACGCGTTCCTGGATGGCGCTTCCCGTATAGTTGTTGTCAAACCCTTTTTTGTCGGGGAGCTCCGGGAAATCGTCGGGCTTGTAGCCGTCTTTTTCCTTCAGCAGCGCCGCCAAGTTGTGGAACGCGCTGTAGCGGTGCCACAAGACGAGCGTCCCGCGTGTGTTGGTCTGGATTTGGAGCTTGTACTCGACAGACTGGCTGCCGTTGCGCCACGTGAGTCGGGTGTCGACTACTTTCGCTGACAACAGCGCCACTTCTTTTGAGCGCGCCTGCTGGATTTGAAGGTTGACGACCTGTTGCTTCACGCGCTTGTTCTGACTGACGAGATCACCATCCTCCGTCGTAGCGACAGGACGCCGCTCGGCCTTTGCCGCCGCCTCCAAAACCTCGTTCAGCTTGGTCACACGTTCCTGGATCGTCTTCTCCGAGAAGTTGCCGAACACTTGTTTGTGAGGCAGCTCCGGGATCTCGCCTGGCTTGTAGCCGTTCTTGGTCTGCAACGTGGACACCAAGTCACAGAACTTACTGTAGCGATGCCACACGATAAGCGTGCCCCGGATCGAGCCGAAGCTTGTACTCGACAACCTGGCGGCTGCCGCGGTTCGTGATTCGGCTGCCAGTGACTGTGGCCGACAACAGCGACACTTCGCGGCCGCGCTCGAGCTCTCTCTGTAATTCCGCGACTTGTTGCTTCAGACGCGCGTTCTCTTTGAGGCGATCGGCGTCGGTAAACTACAAGGTTGGACGAAAGTATTGCATCTAGATAAGCCCTGTACTGGGCCAACAGCGCGCGGTGGCGCGCAAGGATCGTTTCGGCATCCAGCTTTGCGTCGCGAGTAGCCCGCGCCGCCTCGGCAGTCGGGGCCGTACGAGTCGCGGTCGAGTCTGGTCATGTGGAATCGTCGGCGCCAACGATTTGCAAAACCTCCCGAAGCGACCAATACCACGTACCGACGTGATCTTGGCCGCTATAGCCAGACCATTCATCGCCGTCGGGTTCCTACAAAAAGATCTCGTTAGTACCGGGACTCCCACGCTACCAAGAATGAAGGCAACGAAGCACGTACGAGATCTCTGCCGGGTGCGCGGCATTCGGATTCGCTCCCGATAGTACGGGCCTGTGGCGCGCGATGAGTGCCGCGTTCCGTCTCGTCATGAGCCCCCGATACGTGCGACGACGGCTGCGACGGGCCAAGGCTGATGTCCGTCGTTTCTTCCGAGCCGGTTGCTGCGAGCCGCTGCGCTCGTGAAGCCGCACGAGTGAACGAGAAACAGCCAAACCACCGGCGTCGCGGGTCTACCAGAAGCTGAGATAGCTGCTCGTTCGATCGCCGGACTCGCCACAGGTGTCGTCCCGGGCGCGCGGGCAGCACGCCGGCGTCGCGCAGCTTGCGCTCGAAGCGGCGCGCGCGCCAGCGCATCCGAAGCCGGCGGAAGAAGGCCATCCGAGAAGATTGCCGCTTTGTTCTCCAAGTGAAGTGGCTGGCGGAACGAGGGGAAAACTGCGGGGTGCACCCGCGCAATCGTCGGTACTTGTGCCACATTCAGCGGGAATCGTTCCGCGAAAGAGCCACTGTTTGGGATGGTGAGTCGGTCGAAAGCGTACCCACTAAACGGCAAATGCCCTCTGAATGCTGGTCGCGTTGGATCAAGCTTTATCCACCCGAGTATGATTTTTCTTCATTCGACACGAGTCGGCAAGGTATACCGTCACATGCGGCTCAAGTCCCACGTGTGGGATCTTAGCCCCGAGAAGCATTCTTGAGTGCAACATATCGCTCGTCACGGGGACACTCGGCGGAAGCTATCAGTGGCAAACGAGAGCGAATTTGAAAACACTCCAAGTCAGTCGTTGTGTATGAGGCGCTTCGCCAGGCTACGAACGCTCCGGTCCATGACGAGGTCGCTGTCTGCGAGCATATCGCACAATACAAGAACGCGATCGCGAGTCACGGGCTCTTGGAGGACGCGACACTGGTGCAATTTTTCCCCTCAATTTCACACATTCGCGGAGAAAGAAGTCCGCTAGATGCTTGTGTTTGGTAGCTGAACGTCCCATTTACGACGTGCTCCAGCACTCTTGACGGAGTGGATCGATTCGGATGGTCGTACACACAGTGTGGGCAGATGAAGGCAACCGCGGTCTGGACCTACGAACTGTGAGATCCACGATCCTCATTTTTATCCGATTCTGGGAATGACGACAGATAGATTGTTGTTTGCTCCGTGTGTTTCAACACGGAAAAAGTACGAAAACATCTCGGGCCTCCGTGTTCGTGCGACAGCTTTGGGAAACGTGTGAGGCTTCTCCGGTCCGAGTACGTTGTCCCAAGACGAAGCCAGTGTCCGCCCGCCCATGGAGGCCCCCTCGATGAATACTCCTCAATACTGATGAAACATCGCAAAGATGCAGGACAGAGAACGGGGTGACGCGTTTAGCTAGTCGAGTTGCTGCGACGCTTGACAAAGTAGCAGGTGAACTCAACGCGCTGCTGGTCGAGGGTGTGGAAGCTGTGGTCGGCGTCTTCTTCACACGACGCTTGTACACGCACAAGTCCGCGTCCACGCGGATCCCCCATTGCAACTGCTCGGCCTTTGTCGCCGCCTCCAGAAACCCATTCAACAGAGCAACACGTTCCTGGAGGGTGTTTACCGTCAAGTGGTAGCAAAACACGGGCTTGTCGGGCAGCTCTGGCAAGTCTTCTGGCTCGTAGCCGCCTTTTTTCTTGAGAATCGCCGCCAACTTGCGGAACGTCCTGTAGCGACGCCACACAAAGAGCGTCCCGAGCGTATTCGTCTGGATTTCGATCTTGTACTCGACTAACTGGCGGCCATTGCACCACGTGAGTCGCGTGTCGACTACTTTCGCCGACACCAGCGCTATCTCCTTGGAGCGCGCGATCTTATGCTGTAGGAGCTCGACGTCTTGCTTTCAAACGAGCGTTTTCGCTGGCGAGATCGCTGCCCTCCGTCGTGGCCACGGCGCTCTCGGGCGCTTGTGGACGGGGTGTAGATGGCGGCGGCGGCGACTGAGACTGCTGAGACGGAGATGACGACAACGACGACTTCTTCACGCGGCGCTTGTAGACGCACGTGTCGGCGTCCACGCGGACACCAAACTGCACGTGCTCGATCTTTGTCACCACGTCCAGGAATTCGTTCAGCTTGATCACACGTTCCTGGATAGTCTTCTCCGAGTAGTTGCCGATCACCTGCTTGCGCGGCAGCTCTGGCATCTTGCCTAGCTTATCGCCGTGCTTGGTCTGTAGCGTGGCCGCCAAGTTACAGAACGTGCTGTAGCGGTGCGACACAACGAGTGTCCCGCGCGTGTCGGTCTCGAGTCGCAGCTCGTACTCGACAACCTGGCGATTGCCTCGGTTCGCGATTCGACTGCCGGTGATCCTGGCCGATAGCAGCAACACCTCACGGGCGCCCTCGAGCTCTCTTTGGAGCTGCTGGACTTGCTGCTTCAGACACTCGTTCTCTCTGAAGAGCTTGGCCTTCCTTGAAGCAGCCGCGTTGGATAGAATCACTTCACTAGAAGCCGTGTACTGCGCCAACAGCTCACGGTTGCTGTGTAGGATCGTTTCGGCATCCAGCTTTGCAACCTCGGTAGTCGAATCGCTCGCAGGCTCGAGATCTCTGCCGAACGCGCGGCTATCGGCCTCGTTCGCCGTAGTACTGGTCCGTAACCCACACTGAGAGGGGATGCTCGCTCCGGTCGGTCCTCCCGAGCCGGTTGCTGTGATCGGCGAGCCGAGCGGGGCGAGTTGTTGCGCTGGCGGTGCCGCGCGAGTGAACGAAAAAAGGCGAAACCACCGCGGCGTTAGCAGCAGCAGCGATCGCTGCTCGTTCGATTTGCCGGACTCGCCACAGGTGTCGTCGTGGACGTGCAGGCAGCACGCCGGCGCCGCGCAGCTTGCGCTCGAAGCGGCGCGCGCGCCAGCGCATGCGAAGCCGGCGAAAGAAGACCATCGAAGACGACCGCTGCTTGCTGTCGAGTGAATCGCTCTCGGCCAGCTGCTGCTGGAAAGCGGGGGCGCAATCGTGGGTGCTTTCTTGCAGCCGCATCGAGTGGGAATCGTTCCGCGAAGTGCGACGGCTCAAGAAACCGGGTCGATACCGTATAAATCGATCGAAAGAGTTTCGCCCACGGAACACGCCGAGGGTCATGCGAACCCAAGACTAAGTGCGCTCTGAGTGATTGTCACGCTGGAGCCTGAGTTTGGTTTCTATCACTCCACACGAGACACTCAGCTTGGCTTCGCATTCTCATCGGAACGGAGAAACCCTCTTGAGCACTTGCTCGCTCAGCCACGGTCCGTGAGATTCGGGGAAGCTGTCGAACGAGAGCACCACGAAAAGCGCTCCACGTCAGTCCTCGTGCGTTGGCCCTCGCACTCGACATACAAACGCACCGGCCAGCGATTAAGTTCAACTGAACGCGACCGCGAGTAGCAGAATCTTGGGTGGTATGGTGCTGGTGCTCTTCGCCCCCAACATATTCTCGACCAATGAGCCAACTTGATGCCGCCGTTTGGTTTTGGAATGTCATGTGAACGCCGGTACTCTAGCCGGGCTCGGATAGATGTGGTGGTATCATCGAAGCCTTGTCGATGAATTATTGGGCTCGTTGTCTTCCTGCGAGCACGATCCCTCAACCTGTTCCATGCCGCTGTACTTCAATCCCGATACAAGCGCCTTCACCACCTTGAGAGTTTCCCCAACTTATTTTCGTTTCGAGAGTACTACCTGTTTCGTGATAAAGCTCCATCAGTGAACTCCTGAGCGCCTAATCTTCACGCCCTCAGGATGTGTTGTCCATGGGCTAATCGAACGGATACCATGACCGTTTGACACACGAATCGCATGCACTTACCATCCACGGCACGACACACCTAGACGCCAAATGGGGGAAGAGCAATGCGCCACCCTTTGAATCATTTGAAACCCGATCGACCCGCGTCAAGGTACCGGAGACCAGTGGACGTTCGGTGTCACCTCGTCTCGAAGCGATATCGTCTTCAACAACCTCAATCGCGAGGATAGAATGACCCCACGTCTGCGACGACATCATGGGATGTCTCGGGTTTCATGTCACCGCTCATATTGTCCTCCCCATTCCACCTGATGTTGTTTGTGTTCGATCCACACCGTCGCCATTGCACAGCGAGGGTCATACAATTGCCAGTGAGCGACAACTCGGCACATGCACACACAAGTCAGCACGCACGGCTTCGGGTCAAAACGTTTCCAGCGGTAGTCTTGTTCAGGGTTACCGTGGTTCACCTGCGCGACCTCGTAGCCTGTAAATCATCGAAGCGATGCAGCGGATCGAGATCTCGTCTGAGCGGTGTTTCCGAGCCGAGAAGCTGGCGGTTTTGCGCGTGGTGTTCTGCGCAGTAATCGTCCATACGCAGCGATGCTGGCTTTTGGCAGTCGGGGATCTTGCACCGCTTACCTGTCGAAGACGAAAACTAGCTTAGTCTACGGTGGCTTCTCGTCCTCGTCCGGGCAAACACTCGTTACAAACCTCCGCCGTGCGCCCAGCAGCGCCCCCGAGAGACCGCGATCTTCTCGCATCCGTCCGTCTTACACTGCGTGCCGCCGCCGTGGGACCAGCACATGCCGCGCGACTTGGCGCGCTTGTCGCACCCGTCGATTCGGCAGATCGTGTACCCACCTACACAGATACAGAAGCCAAAATGCTGAGTGAACACGCGTTGCATCGCGTCTAGAACAACTTTCTTCCTACCGTGCTTCCAGCAGAGCCCTCTGTTTTGCGCGCGGCACGTGCAGCCTTCAACGTTGCACCGCTTGCCTCCCTGATACGCAATTTCAGCCAAAGAAAGAGAACCCGTGAGCGGTCCGATCCGATCCTTTCCTCTCTCCTTTGCTCAGGAGGATTCTCCCAAAGCTGGACAAGCAATCGCAACGCACCCCATGGCGGATACACACGCCGTGATCCACGACCAGCTTGTCGCACCCGGGCGTCGTGCACACGCGCGGCGTGCGCTTTTTCTTCTTCCGCTTGGGCTTCTCGTCGCTCGGCGGATCAGGCGCACTAGCTTCTTCTTGTCCTGCTCCTCCTGGCGCAACACCTCTGCCAGCGACGTAGCCTCGTGGGCGCTTGGTCGGAGGAGGCGCCTTCGTGGGCGACGGCTGGTTTAGACTTGATGGCTCATAGTGGTGGCGGAGCGACGACTCGGCTCTTGCGATTTGCTCGGAGGAGGGAACACACAGGCTCGGCGCGCGCGGCTCGGAGCGCAGCAGCGGCCACTCGTGCGGCGGAGCGCCGTCCGCTGGATGGAGAGCCCTCCGCAGCGGCGCCGCGCTCTCGCTGGTCGGCGTGCTGCTCGTGGACGAGGGCACCGTGGCGTCGCTCTCCGACGCGATGCTGAAGCGATTCGCGAAGGATGTGAGCGCGCTGGGGCGTGTGCTTTGCCGATCCGGAGCGTACAGCGGCGGCGGCGGCGCGCCCCACCTCTGTAAGCTGGGCAGCGTGGCGCCGTACGAAGATCGCACGTCCTCTTGGCGGTCCTCTCGGCGAAGCGGAGGGATGTGCGGCGGACTCCGCAGGAGGAACCGCATCGCCGTGGAGGAGACACACTCGCCCGCGCGCGCGCTGTCGGCGGTCGTGATCGCGAGCGACGGCGGAGTGTGGCGGGCGGAGCGGAGACCGTGGTCGTAGGTGGCTTCGTGGTGGCGGAGCGGAGCGGACTGCGGGAGGAGGTGTTCTCTGGGAGGAGTTGGGGGATGAACGGAGGGAGGAGGCGGAGGTGGAGGCGTGGCGCGTTGACGTCGCCAAGGCTGTGCGCGCAGCATGTCGAGCCACGCACGTTCCTCTTCTGCGCGACGCATGACGTGTACTGAGGTGGACGACGGCGGGCGCAATCCTCTCTCGAGGAGCGGAGGAGCGGAGGAGGAGGGAGGAGATGGAGGAGACCGCGGTTTGGTGAATCTGTCCAGTGTGGCCACTCCCACTTTGTGAGTGCGGTTTTGTTTCTGCAGCCAGTGGCAAAAGTGGGGATAACGACCCTGCTTCTCCACCTGGTGGAGGAGGATCAACTGGTGGGAACAGTGGAGCGGATCCCCCCTCGGGCGGAGGGGAGCGGAGGGGACACATGGCGCAAGAAAAAGAAAAAGAAATATACACAGCCGATTGCCTCGATCGCATGAAGCAACAATGAGGGGAGCATTTTCTGAGTGGAGCGGTGGGCGGAGTACGGCGGAGGGCAAAGGCGCGCGCGGCGCTGTGAGAGGGGGAGATGTTCCGTATCACACCGTGGGAAGCGGAAGGCCCCCCGCTGTGCACCTTTGTGGGAGAGGGGAATTCGCGTTCGAGCCCGATGAAATGACCGAGCGTCGTGGTATGCTCTCCGCTCATTGGCGGAGCCGAACGGTGCGGACTGGCGGAGCGGAGTTCGGCATATTTCTGTAGTGTGGGACGCGACACACGACCAAATTAAATCTCCAGCGCGTTTCTAGCACACTGCTCTGTTCCCAAGGGTTCCTGGTCCCAGCTACACAAATAGGGATCCCTCCGCCACTGCTGCAGGAACAATATGCTTTTTAGCGTCACATGCAAGCTACTAACATATTTACTTGCATAATCGATACGGATTTAATTTAAGAAAATATCTATTTATACGTGTATTTTCCCCAACCGTCGTCTCTTGTGCGGGTTTGAACCAACCGAGTGTCCAGCCGCCAAGCGCCCTTTGAACGCTCGTCTGGACAGAGCACTTTCCAGGAGGAGATGAGTGTTTTCCAGACGGTTGAACCGGAACCGCATCCGCTGACCACTCGATCCAGGCGATCCAGCCTGGATTCCAGGGGCACCAGACCGTCCAGTCCAGTAGTCGTTTGATAACGTTAGCTGGAACCTTCCATGGACGCGGTGTTAATTCGTCCGGAGAACGATTCAAACGCAAGTGGGTCGTACCAGGAGATTCCTAACCCGCGCTCTCGGCGACCATGCCCTCTGGACAACGCTTCTCGCTCTGGAGACGCTGGAAACTCGCCCGTCAGGGGTCCGGAGGATCACAGCGGAACCAGACCAAGCTCGGCTCAATGATAACGGTTGCCGTGAGGGGAACTCGCGGCGCGAACTCTTCTCCAAAGCGACCCCTCGTGACCAGTTCCTGTCCCGTTTCGTCCTGTAGTACGCGTATTCTTTGGATAAAAAGTCCCCGCTTGCCGCCCTCGCTCAACCGAACGTTCTGTTCAGATTCGCGCGTTTCAGATCGACACCAACGTCAAGCCAACCACGCGTTCAGCAAGGCGCCGTACGGGGCTAGCAACCACCAAATCACTGGGAACGTGTGCCGTGAAATCATGTCGAGCATTGGGCTGTCTCACTCTTGCCTGGGGAATCCAGGCGAGGAACTTGTGGGGTGACTTGAGTCACCTGAGCGTGGGCACCCGTGCTGTTGCTGACTTTAGTCTAGAACGAGTTCCTGGCGCTGCTGCTCCTTGCACTCGATCTGCTCTTTGTCGCAGCTTCCAGCGCAGTGGCGTCGCCCCCTGCCGACTCGAAACCAGAGGTGACGTAGTGTTCTGCGCAAAAGTCGTCCATTCGAAGCGCGGCGGGCTTGCGACAGGTCTCGAGTTTACAGCGCTTGCCTACAAACCCAGACAACAGAGCCAAGTTGAGCTATTTCCCGTTCACAAATTCGCATGAAAGCAGACGCAACCGACCTCCGCCGTGCGCCCAGCAGTGCCCTCGTGACACCGAGATCATTGCGTTCCACTGCCGTGCGACCAGCACATGCCGCGCGACTCGGCGCGTTTGTCGCAGCCTTCGGCCTGGCACATCGTGTAGCCGCCGAGGATATCGAGAGCTGTACTTTAAAGTTGGAAAGGGAATGAGACGCCAGTAGATTCGGACCTTACCATGCTTCCAGCATAGGCCTTTGTTTTGCGCGCGGCAGCCGTAGCCTTCAACGTTGGAACGTCTTCCGCCCTACAGAAAACGCCGCTTTCAGAAGACTTTTGATGGATCCAGAGCGTCTAAAAGCGCACCGTACGTACCCCGTGACGAATACACACGCCGTGGTCCACGACGAGCTTGCTGCGCATCCTGGCGATGTACAGATCCGCACCTTTCGTGTTTTCTTTTTCTTGCGTGGTGGAGCGTCCTTGAGCTGTTGTGTCTGAATGGAGTCTTCTGCAGCACGAAGCTTCATGCCGAGGCGCCTGGACGCGCACGAGTGTTTGACTTGAAGTCCCTAGAGCTGGTGTCGGAACACCAATGTTGTAGCCGAGACCGTCCAGCGGCCGTGGTGCTCGGGTGGAATCGCTGGACGGAGTATCAGGGCGTATCCATTTGTTCGGTGCGGGCACAAGGGGAACATGAGTCGATTAAGGGCGGCGCACACACAAGAACGGGTCGTATCTTCGAGTTGTCATCTTCTGGAGAAGGGAACGGACTCCGTTCAACGGAGGGGAGAGGAGGAGAGAGGAGAGGATAAGAGAGGCGGCGGAATGGCTCCGATTGTTCCGCCGGCCGCGCGGATGTCGAACTGCGGCGTTAGCTCACAAGCCACCAGGGTTGTCGCCCATCTGCACTTCACGCGCACCACGGGGTTCACGGCCTCCAAATGCGACGGGTTGGCCGCCAGTGACACTTCGAGCGGCCGCCCCGTGCACATCTTGAGCAGCGAGGTCGTGCCCAAGTGGTACCGGACGTCGTCCGTCGGGCAGGTACGGCTGGAACTGGGCCATGATCGAGCGCAGCGGGCGCTGGAGCACGTTCGCGAGCACGTGGAGCTTCGCACAAGTACAGCAGGCGCGAGGCCTCTGCGGCGCATCCACAGGGTGCGCTGCAGAGGCCGCCTTCTCCCGAATCGCGCCTCGGTCGCGAGTCCGAAGCGGCGCTTGCGTCCCGTTTTTGCTGGCTGGCCCGCTTTGGTCAGGCACACGCGGTGGAGATGGATCCACCGGGTGGATACCGGTGGATTCCACCGGACCGAAATGCGGGAATGTCAAAGCGGGAGAACCTTTCACGCCCAGACGAGACGCTGAACGGCGGCGCCACGGCGCAACGCCCGCCGTCCAGCGTCTCGTCTGGGCGTGAAAAGTTCTCCCCCTCCCCCCGTTTACAGTATTTTCTTACTGAACCGAATCGAGTGAGCTGGGCAAAAATTCCGTCAGAAACAACTCGGAGCTCCTCCTCTCTGGTTGTGAGATGTGGCTCCTCGTCGTCGTTGGTTTGCGCCAGTGGTGGGAACAGCGGAGAGTGGTGAAACGAGGAATTATGTTAGATCATTGGTTTTTTCCTAAAGTTTGGGTTATTATTGGATTGAATAAGACCCACTGACTATTGGGCGGTGCTTTTTGATGCAGAATATCACTATGCGCACAGGAGACTGAACGACCGGAGGCGGCGGGGGGGGGGGGGGGG
>JAADWV010000071.1:0-85395 GCA_023336295.1 Pythium folliculosum | reverse complement strand
GTTCACCCTAGAGCCATGCTGGAAAGGTTCACCCTAGAGCCAAGGGGGTCAGTTTTAACCCTATTCCACGCCATTCTCGCGAGGGGAGGGATGAAACACCGTCTGTATATTTGTCGGGTTCACTGTACTTTTGTATTCCTCACCACTAATTCGTGGCCTGTGACTCAGCGCCACGAGCACCAGCGCGACGTCACCTCACTTTCCGAACTGTGCTGCAGCTCCCCGATCGCTCGCTCGTCATCAGCGCCCCCGGGCCGCTCGCTTATCCCCGCTCCCCCTTTTTTCTTCAGGATCGGGACCGGGGATTTGAAACTGAGTGGTTCGCTATTCTGCTCTTTTGGTTCTCTTGTGGTTCCTTTTTCTCGCCAGGTTCGATATTTTTGGACTGAGCGGGTTCGAAAAAGAATTACGGGGTCACACTACAGTACACTACGCATCGATTTGCCGTCGATACTTTGTTGGTCCACCCTCTTCCTGCTTCTCCATACAACTCCCACGAAGCGGGCGGAAGGGAATTGACAACACTATCTAATACCTCGAATCTTACCCACAAACGAGTCACTACGAGAGCACCTGGAAGCGCTCGCCGCTGTCCGCGTCCTCGCGGTCCACGGGCGACACGGGCGTCACATACACGGCGGCTTCGGTCGCCGTCGGCACTGGCGGCGGCGCGTGATAGGGCACGGCGTACGGAGGCGCCGCGGCGCCGCCGATGGGCGCGCCCGGGTACTGCTGCCGGCCCTGCATCTTGGCGCGCTCCTGCTGGATGACCTGCAGCAGCTCCTCCTGCTGGCGAATCGAGGCGTTCATCTGCTCGAACATCATGTTGTTGCTCGCGAGCGGCGGCGGCGTGTGGTGGACCGCGCGGCTCGCGCTCGACGACAACGCGTAGCTGGCCGAGGCCGGCGAGTCCACATGGAGCGCGCCGTAGAGCGAATGGGACGGCATGGACCGCGTCGAGCCGCTGGCCTCGCTGCCCGAGTCCGAGTGGCTCATGCCGATCTGGCGCTCGATGGAGCTGCGGATACCGTCGCGGTGCGGGTGGTGGTGGGGTGCCGCGTGACGGTGCTTGGTCGCGCCCTCATACGGAGACGACACGGTCCCGGCGTGGGACGACGAGCTCGAGATCGCGTCCGACTTGAGCAGCGAGATGTTGGTCTTGGTGAGCCCCTCGGAGAGCGCCTCGAGCTGGCGCTGTGAGCGCGCGTGCTTGATACAGCTCAGGCAAAAGTTCTCGCACACCACGGCCGGCGCGTTCGTGTACAGCGCTTCGTCGTTGAAGAGCGAGAGCTTGGTCACGCAGTGCTTGCACATGGACTGGCTGCACGCGCGGCACCCGTGGCGCGAGCGCATCATGCCAAACTTCTTGAGGCACACGACGCACGCCTTGTTCTCGGACGCGGCCTTGCTCTTGGCGCCCTTGAGCATGCCGGCGGCCACGACTGCGCGCGCGTCCGTGAGCCCCACGAGGTTCTTGATCGCGTCGAACGACTCGGTGATCACGCGCGTCGCGACCCACGACGGCGCATCCGGCTGCGGCTCGTACGAGCTCACGCCCTGGAGCAACACGCCGCCGCCCTCCATACGATACAGCGAGAGCTGGAAGTGCTCGCCGCGCGCGCAGCCTTTCTCAGGCTCGGACAGCTCGCCGCTGTGCAGCGGGAACGACCGCTGGTACACGAACAGCACCTCGCGATTCGAGATGTCGTAGGTCGTGCCGGAGTACTCGAAGAACACGTAGTCGCGGTGCATCATGATCGCCGGCGCCGGTGAGCCGAACGCGAGCCACTTGAGCCCGACAAAGTGGAACGGGTCACCGGCGTGCGGGCCTTCCACCGCGCGCAGCACCGCGGCGTCCAGGAACGCCTCGCCGTAGATCTGCGCGTACACGGCGCGCATGTCGGGCGTCGTAATCGCGAGGTAGCCCGTGGTGAGCTCCTCGAGCGAGGACTCGAGGTGCGCGAGGCTGAGCATCTCGCGCTTGTCCGAGTTGTCGACCGCGGTCGCGGCCTTGACGAAGCCCCGGATCGCGTCCTGCTCGTACACCGGGCGGTACGCCTGCTTGAGGTCGTTCGGGCGGTAGTACCACGAGCGCGGGTTCGAGAGCACGCCGTCGATCTCCTTCTGGGCCGCGCTCTTCCACTCGTCGAAGCGGTTGTCGTTGACGCGCGCGCGCGCGAGGAAGCGGTCCTCCAGCGGGAACCGCAGCTCGCCCTGCGACGAGCTCATGCTGGACACGGTGGAGCGTGGGCGCCAAAATTTTTCTTTGGGGGTGGGCGAGGGCGCCACCTAGGGGACGCAGGCGCGCTGCTGCTGGGGATCCGCCGGGTAACTCGAGACTGCCGAAGCGTGGCCTTCGAACGCGTTAGTTCGAATCCACGGATGAATGGGACGGCGCGTGTGTGCTTCCACGAGAGAGAGAGAGCGAGGGCGCACGTATCGATCCGCTAGGGTGGACCGAACGAATAACCTTCCGTCGAGCGGGCGCCACCGACGGCCGGACACTTGATATCGTGAGTTGCGCGGAAGAACGCAGGAACCACCGAGCAGTCCGCGGAAGAAAATGTGCCGGGGAAACGGAGACCTTGATACGCGGTGTTCCGCGGCTCAAGTGAGGTTTCTTTTCGCGACTACCAGGAACCGGAGTACGGTACTGTAGGGTGCGGGTAGTCGTTCCGAACGGACAACGCGCGCCTCAAGCCTTCTTCCACCGAATGCAAGTCGCACGGGGGCGATCACGCTCCGACGAGGTGGGTCTGTGGACGCGGAGAGCGGATGGAAGGAACTGCAACTGCCCGGGTGGGCCTTTGAAGGTGTCCGACGCCAGCCACCCGGTGGCTCTCTTGCCGGCTCAGCTGGCCCCGTCGCGTCCAGGGGTGGGTTGGGCGCGTGCAGACTCTGCAAGCACAGTTCAGCGCGCCATTAGGCGCCCGCCGCGCACGTCACCGGCACGCAACACGCGGTGACCCGCCGGGATAAGGTCCGCGGCTCGAAACAAATGGTGGCGATGGTGACCTGTCCTGTCCGGCATCCTCAGGTCGCCTCATCTGAGGAACCTCGGGGCCGTCCCCCACAGTGGACTGTGGGGGACGCGCTTGTGGTTCCTCGCCTCAGATGGGATTAACCTGATGCGAACCAGACCCAGTTGCTCGAGTCCAACGACCACCTCGCTGAACTCATTCGGTGCAAAAAACTTGACGTCGTCAATGGGCCCCAGCTGGGTCGCTGACGACTCTCCATGGACCGCGGCTGGCTGCGCTGTGTGTGAGCAATGATCATCGCCGCTGGAGATTTCCCTGTGGACCAGTCGATTCCGCCGGCGTCGCGACCAGGAGTTGCACCGCAATGCGCTCGCTCGCTGGGCCGAGCCGGAAACGATCCAACTCTTCAACTCTTTTGCGTGAGACCGGCGTGAGTATGCTCTTGTTGGCTTACAAAAACAACTTGACAGTTCTGGCGACTGCTGCAGCTTCGCACTGGACGGTTGCGTGAAGGCAACGCCCCCACCGGACTCCGGACGACGCTTGTGTTCGTCCCTGTGCAGTCGGCAAAAACCTTTACGAGCCGGTCAGTAAGCAGCGTCTGGTCGGGCACTGCTGTGGAGACCTCAACGCTCTCCAGTGCCTGACGCATTCGCGAAGCCGCGCTCTGTGTCGGTAACCGAGAGTGAGTTGTGTTGGGGTTCTATCGCGGCAGTAACGCTGCTGGCCGTGTAGTTACGGGGCAGGGCGCACAGGTGGCTCCGCCGCTGGCTGAGAGTCTCAACCTCAGTGAGGCATCACACAGGACATGTGCTTCGCTGTTTGCATCACTTCCCACTCTCTCCCATAAAAGAACGATCTCGCTTCCTTCAGGAGCAACCAAGTTACATGTGTAGCCATATCACGGTAGCGAGAGGTTGCGCCGTTGCTTTTCTCTTCGTTGACAGTTCCGTGTAAACGCAAGATAGAGGGTCTGCACTATCTCGATGTCGTCTATGTTTGAAACTGCTGATGGCCGGTTGAGGGCGCTCTACTTGTCCACGTGGAAGATGACGTCGTTGGCGAGTGGTTGCCGTGAGCGGAAGAGTTTACAGGAGAGGCGACGTCCTGTTGAATAGACTTGAGACGTTTGATCACACGGACAAGCTTGATCGGCTTGACCGGCAACGTCGAAGATGGCTGCTGAGCGGCAGTAGTCATCGCAAGTTGCCGTACGTACAGCAGCGCGACCCCACACTCTTGCAAAGCCATCTCAAGAGAGGCATGTATGGTGTCTTGCTTTTCTCGCAGCTGAAGCTCATCGTTGTTGAGCTCGTCACGACGTTTCCGGGCTTTCTTCTCCTGTTTCTTCAGCAGCTTCTCGCGGATAAGTAACATTTTGAGTACCTTCACACTGACGCCATGAACCTCTTCAACATCTTGGCCGAGGTGCTTCCTTTCCAAATCCCACTTTTGTTGTTCGTAGAGGAACTGATGGTGATCGCAATGGATCTGCTCCTTGAGATCTCTTAGCTGATCCTCCAGAAACTGGATTCGCTGTTGACTGAAGTGGCGCTCGGTTGATGCTGCACTACCACTGCTAGCAAGAGATGTGCGTTGGTCAAAATGGTGGGAGAGACGGCTCAAATTGTCTTCAGAGGCTGGAGATGTGGATAATGTGGCGCAATTTACGTCTTCTAGCAGCATGTTGAGCCTCTCTTGTACTTGACGGGTCGACTGGGTTTGCTCCTGGAACATCATCTCCCACTGCAGATCGCGAAGCTCATATTCCTTGAGCTGGGCGAGAAGGCTCAGAACATGACGATCGTTCTCCTCAGGACTCGGAGTAACGGCATCAAGCTTGCTCTCGGCTGAACTTTGGAATAGCATCAACCATTCTTCATTCTGCATTTGCAGTCGCTCAACATCGCGTTGAAATCGCTCCACCAGAGCGCAATGTCTCGCCTTCTCTTCAGCGCTTTTTCTTTCAAGGTTGTCTACCGTATCTAGACGGCCACACACCTCGAACGTCAGTCAGAGTGAAACAGCTGAACCTCACACACATACATACCCTGCAGAGCCATCATCTCCTTCTGCTTCACGGATATGCTTGTTTTCAACCCATCTACACAAATTAGCCACCATAAATCCGCTGGTGAGTCTCAGACCAGTCACACGATAGACTCCACAGACTCGAAAAGCCGACATGCACCTACCTCGCTCTCTCTCGAAAGCCACCTCCATATCGCGCATCCGCTTCTCCATCTCTTCCTCGAACTCACGCATCTTCTCCTCCGCTTTGTAAGTCTTACTTTCAATGTCTTCTTTCCAACGGTTGAGTTTCTCTGTCCAATCGTCATCAAGTTTCTCAATCGTTGCTGCGTCGAGGAGTAGTCTGTCGTCCAGAACGCAGTCTTGGACAGAAAGACCCGCAACGCCCTTCACGAAGCTGTTGATATGGGCTAAAGCCAGCTTGAGCTGCTCCTGGGCATCGCGGTTCGCTCTTGCTTGGGCCTCCACTTCGCGCTGCAACACATCGATTGCTTGCCGTGTCTGGCTCTCCAAGTGATCATCTTCAACCCGCTTTCTGGGCTTGATGGGCACATCTTCACCCTTAGCGCACCCACTCTCACATTCTCCTGCGAGTTGTAGCTTTAAAGCGGCGGCGTGGTCCACCTGCTCGCGCGCGGGGCGAAGCGGTGACCCCAACAGATCCTTCATTGACAGCGACGCGCCGATGCTGCGGCCCGTCGAGCCCATGGAGTCAGCCATGAAGCGGCGTAGCTTCTGCTCGGGCGACGGCTTCTCCACACTTAGACCACTTCCCGACATACGCAACGCCTGCGCATTCGCCTTGAGCGGTTGGTTCTCTTGGTCATCGCCATCTCCCCCATCTTCGCCGTCGGAGGAGCACTCGCTGAAAGCAGACAGGTCAGAGAGCAGCGAGAGACTGGTCGCGTGGGACGACCCGCCGCGGCGCGCGCTCTGGATCGCCTCCTGCAGCTGGTCGGACGCGCGCTGCAGCTGCAGCGACCTGGTCGTCTCGCGGCGGCGCGGCGGCAGCGCGGGCGCCTCCATGATTCCCTTTCCCGGTTCGGGCTTTTGTTTGACGGGGAAATTTGGGAGAGGACAAACGGAAAGAGCGCTCTATTGAAAGTGGTTTTAGGAGGATTGTATTGGTTGAAATTAGTTTTACGTCGTTTTTATTGGTTGAATGTGAGCGTGGTTATATTTCACTCTAGGAGGTGACATATCTTCGGTTCACGGGAAAGGTCACGCTGCAAACGGGTTCCAGAATTCCCAACATTCCGGAACCCAAAGCTGCAAAATTGCTCTTTTGGGTTCCAAAACACGGTAGATTCGCTCGTTCCTGATTTTGGGTCCCTCTCTCTCTCTCTCTCTCTCTGATCTCTCTCTCAACGTTCAGTGTGAAGCAACCAGAAACGACAAACGGGCAAAGCGGCGGTGGTTGACGATGGAGTCCGAGCTGCTTGAACGCCTCGAGCGATGGGCGCGCGAGTCCCCAACCAAAGTACGTGTATGGTCCACGCTCTCCACCTCGCGACTCGCGTTCCAGGCGTGTCCTACGCGCCGCCAACGGCCCAGAAATGGCTTCGTTTGGAAGCTTTCTCTCTCTCTCTCTGTCTCGTTTCCTCACACGCGTATTTTCTTCTGCGCTGCAGACCATGCTGACGTTCGTGGACGACCGCGGCGGCGTCGTGGCGGCGCTCACGTGCGGCGACCTCCACCGCAAAGTGCAGAACCTCGCGGCGCTGCTGCTCGCGACGCCGGCCCAGCACGCGAAAGGGTTCGTCATTAGGCGTTGTTGATTGTGTCCTCCATAGCGTCTTGCTAACCGCTTGCTCCCAACAGACTCGGGCTCAAGGCTGGCGACCGCGTGCTGCTGGTGTACCCGCCCGGTCTCGACTTTATTATCGCGTTCCTCGCGTGTCTCCGCGCCGGCGTGGTGGCCGTGCCCGTGTATCCTCCTGGTACGGTAGGCGTTTGTATGGTATTCATGAGGAATTCGATGATGCTGACGCGAATAGTGCGGATCACCACGGATGTATAGACCCTCGAAAGATGAAGAAAGACATCAGCATGTTTGTGGCCGTGGCCCAAAGCTCCGCGGCGCAGGTCGCCCTCACGGGTGCGACCTACTACCACGTCAAGAAGATCAGCGGCATCAAGCAGAAGCTCACGTTCTCGGAGCAGTTGCCGTGGCCCGAGCACCTCAAGTGGGTCGTGACCGATGACTTGGTCGAGACCAAGGGCCTCGCCGAGTCCAAGCTGTGGCTCCAGCCGAACGACGCGCCCCACGCGAGCGACCTGGCGTTCTTGCAGTACACGTCCGGCTCCACGTCGGCGCCCAAGGGCGTGATGCTCACGCACGGCAACCTCAACCACAACCTCCGTACGATCAGCTCGGCGCTGCAGGCGAGCCGCGAGACCGTGGTTGCTTCGTGGCTTCCTCAGTACCACGACATGGGCCTGATCGGTGCCTACCTCGGCATTATCTTCAATGGCGGTACGGGTGTGTATATGTCGCCGTTCAGCTTTATCAAGGACCCCATGCTGTGGATCCGAACCATCGCCAAGTACCGTGCGACGCACTTGCAGGCCCCGAACTTTGCGTACTCGTTGTGCGCCCGCAAGGTCGATAGATTGCAGAGCGATGGAGGTGGCAGCATTGACTTGTCTTGTGTCCGTCACATGATCAATGGTGCTGAACCCATCCAAGGAGATGTGATTGACGCGTTCTACAAGGCGTTCACGCCGTATGGACTTGCGTCTGACGTGGTGAAGCCAACGTACGGTCTGGCGGAGCACACCGTGTACGTGTGTGGAAGTGGGCAGCAGCGGCTTTGGGTCGACAAGGAAGCGTTAGAACACGACCAGATCTTCAAGCCTGTGGCGGCGAAGGACATCAGCGGTGGTCAAGCCAAGGAGATGATTGGGTGTGGTGTGCCAATGTTCAAAGATCACGGAATTGACCTCCGGATCGTCGACTCTGAGACACAAGTCGAGAAGCTTGAGGGACAAGTCGGAGAGATCTGGATCTCAAGCGCCTCCAAGGCAGCCGGCTACTTTGGTGCCGACCTGAAGGAGCTGAGTCAACAAGCATTCCACGCGAAGATCAACCGCGAAGCAGAGGAAGGTGACGTTGCTCACGTAGAGTACCTGCGAACTGGTGATTTCGGGGTGCTCTATCAGAAGGAACTGTTCATTTGCGGCCGAATGAAGGATCTGGTCATCATTCGAGGACGCAACCACTACCCGCAAGACATCGAAGCGACTGCTGAAGCCCACGAGGAGTTACGGCCTGGTTGTAGCGCTGCCTTTTCTTTCAACGACGGCAGTGGAGATGGCGATGCTGAGAAACTTGCGCTTGTGGCCGAGTTACGTGATCCTGACATCAAACACAAGGCCAGCCTTTGCGGCAAGATCCGAAGCGCGATTGCCCGAGAACATGGTGTGAAGGTGACGTTGATCGTGCTGGTAAAACCTCGGACTATCCCGAAGACGACCAGTGGTAAGATTTCTCGCTCGCGAGCAAAGAAGGCTCTTGAAGACAAGCAACTCGACGTACTATACCGCAATGAAGATATCATCGGCGACGCGCCCACCGGCGACGAGGACGATGGCACGGGTGTAGATGATATGGAAATGGACCGAACCGTCCCAGCAGCAGGAGCGAATGACGCAAGCTCTCGCTCAGGCGATAAGGTTTCATCGATCGTGACTGATGAGCCGCCGGAGCGCGTGTACGAGTTCCTGCTGACAGAAATTGCTCAGTTGCTCGATGTCGACAAGAAAGTCATCAACCCGAACACACCTCTTCAGGAGCTGGGCATGGACTCCATGGCACTCACGCAGCTTCAAGGCATCATCACTCAAAAGTACAACGTCCACGTGCAAGAAGAGCTTCTGTACCACGAACACACGACACTCGTGATGCTTCAGTCGACGCTGTGCGGTGACAAGAGCGTCTCGGCTGCTTCGACGGCCGATCCAAATGCGAGACTTGTTGGTGGTACGAGCACTGGCACTGGCGCTGGTAACCCAAGAAAGGAGCAGAAGCTGGTGTGTGGCTGCATTGCCTGCTAAACACGCTTTTATGAGAGACCGATAAGATGGATAAATTGTGTTTCGAGGATTCGGTGGACTCGACTTGTTCCTGGTTTGTAGGTAATCAACTGTCGGCAAGACCGCTTCACGGCAGCTCAGCTACTCCAGCGTGCGCAGATACAACCCTGGGACTGGGATGGGGATGATTCTCTTGTACTACAAAGAATGCGTGAACGGTGAGTGACCCCTGCACTTGAGATGATGCACGAGCATGGGAAACATACCGCCAGAGTTCCGAAGACCATCAGCACAAAGCCAAGCAACTCGATCCTTGTCGAGACAAACCAAACCCTCAGCACACCAGTCGAGATGAGAACGAGACAGATTTCACGCAAGTACCAACTGTACTCCAGTTCTCGCCCGGTGTGTCAGCGCCTCGCCAGTCGAACGCATAGAACACAAGCAACCCAGCCATAAGCCTTCTACGCCCACAAGAACCACCGGATCAACGTGCAGCTCGATCATCATGTATTCTTCGGCCGCTATCTGGACGGCCGTGATGAATTGCGCCAAGACGATCAAGAAGAGACCAAGTGAGACGTTGTTTGGGGATTCAGCGGCGGTCTCATCCGCCTCGTGCGGCATCCCGCTCCAACTAACGAGTACCACAGCGACGGCGACAATAGCGAGGCTAACGACGTGGAAGGCGTACAATCGTGTCTTGAGAAACTGAACCGAGATCAGCGCACTGAAGATGATCACGGAGCCACGCGCCATTTGGTAGACTGACGACGATACCCACAGGAGGCCGACATTCGCAAGAAGCGTCTGCAGCTGATCGAGAACAGCTAGCCCGGCGATGGCGGCGATCGTCCGCGCTGGACGCGTACGGCCGATCACTTTGAGCAGTTTTGATCCCACTAACGGGAAGCAAACGCGAGCTCTCGTTGGGAAAACTACGCTGGCTGCCGATCGACTGGAGTTGGCTGCTGATGTGCAGACAAACGAGCGGTAACGCCATGCCAATGCGAGCGAGCAGCGAGCTGAACCAGGGCTTGTCAAAGAGGCATTCCGTGGTCATTCGGCTCGCGTCTGTGGGGTCCACGCACAACTCGGTGCCACGGGAGCGCACGTCGTACTGCATCTTCGAAAAGACCGTGTTGAGCGTACCCGAGATGATCATCACGGCGAGGTTCACCCAGCCAATGCGAGTGGCGCTGTCCATAGCTGCGTATGGTGCGTGTCGGAGCAACGCCAGTGAAGGAGCCGACGGAAGGGAATGCACCTTAATATCTTGAAACGGGAGCGTTTGCCAGTGAGGATCCTTCTTGGCTCCAAGGTGGAATACTGTGTACGACAGGATGGGAAGAACCGAAGACGTGATACGGATCCTTGCCGAAGCAAAGGATTATGGTCAGAAGCGCCCTTCCATTCCAACGCGCTGGTGTGATTGGCTGAGGAGCATCGCATCTTGCTGCTGGATTGGTCCACATGGGTCTGGTTGAAGCAGTTGACGTGGCGTGAACCCTTCGCAAGTACGAACTTGTCTCGTGGATTGCACTGCTTGTGATAACGTGGAGCTCTTCACGCAGGGAGAGTTTGGTTCGCGCACCAGACGTTCGCATGTTTTCGCATTACCCTGCCTCCCAATGATTCCCCATCGGGAAACTCGTCGCTACCATTGTACTGCTTTGCTGGATTGGTGGCTACGGAAACAGCTCGACATCGACTCTGTTCGACTACAACAAGGTTACCTCAAGTGGCAACGAACGAAAGGGTGTGGCTACGGGCTCATGCCGACGGTCTAAGCGAACGCTGGCTTTGGGATTGACACTACCACGTCTGCCGCGCCGGCGCCAGCGTACAGCGCTGGAATCGGGATCGTGATGATCTTCTTGTACTGTAAAAGGTCAACAAACGCGAGCCAGTGAGCACATTCCCCAGAGCCGATTCCAAGGAACCCTCAGCCGTACCGCGAGCGTGCCGTAGACCATCAGCACAAAGCCAACTAGCTCCGCCCTACGCAAACATGTCACTGTCAGATCCGTACGACAACCAGAAGTATTCGAAAGACAGATCCGTGGATGTACCAGCTATAGACCGTCCAGGCCTCGCCCGGCGAGTTGGCGCCTCGCCAGTTGACGACGTAGAACACAAACAGCCCGAGCACCCAGACCCCAAGCGTGCGCAGCACCTCGGCGATGCTGCGCATTACGCCGGAGAGGTGCTTGGTCACAAAGTTGGCGCTGGGTCCAAGCGCCGCCACGGCCGCAATGTTGAGCAGCGAGAGGACGACCAACGCCTGAGAGTTGGAGATCTTGACGACCGAGTCGTAAAAGTCCTCGCGCCAGATCTTGGCAATGGCCGCGTCGGCGTTCGACGACGGCGTGAGCGTGAGCACGGGCACCAAGACCACGTAGAAGAGCAGCCCCCAGAGCCCCTCGACGCCGACCAGCACGAGCGGGCGCACGTGGAGCTCGTTCATGATGTATTCCTCGGCGACGATCTGCACGGCCGTGACGAACTGCGCCAGGATGATGAGCGCGAGTCCTAATAACGCGTTGGACGACGCGGTGGCATCAGCGACACCCGCGTCGTCGTGGGGCATCCCGGCCCAGCCCACGAGCACGACAGCGAGCGTCACGCACACGATGCTCGTGAAGTGGTAAGCGTGGAGCGGCTTGCGCAGAAACTGCACCGAGACCAGTGCGCTGAAGATGATCACCGAGCCGCGCGCCATTTGGTACACGGACGACGAGACCCAGAGCAGCCCGACGTTGGAGATGAGCGTCTGCAGCAAATCCAGCAGCGACGGCCACGCGATCGCCGCGGCCGCCGTCAGCGGTAGTCTAGCTAGATCCCCTCCGTCGTCCTCGTCTTCTTCCGCGTCGGCTGCGGCCGGCAGCAGCGTGGATCTTTCCGTGTCGAGCTGCTTGCGCGCGTGGTGCCGGTGCCGACGAGTGTACTGCACGTGGCGCGCCAGCACGTACACGAGCGACAGCGACATGCCGATCTTGGCGAGCAGTGCGCCGAACCACGGCTTGTCGAACGCGCACACATCGGTGAGCTGCGCGTCGTCGAGCGGGTCCGTGCACAGCTCGGTGCCGCGCGCGCGCACGCCGTACTGCATCTTGGAGAAGACCGTGTTGAGCGTGCCCGAGACAATCATCGCCATCACGTAGAGTAGCCCACGGCTGCCCGTGGCGGCGACCGCGGACACGGGCGTCGCGATCATGGTGGCGGTTTGTGCGGGATGATGGCGAGTGGGGCAGTGAAGGGGAGGGAAGGAGGGAATGCTTCGATGCACTTCCTTCCTGACACTGTGAGCTGCTTGACAGGCCGACCAACATTCCTGTCTGGTAGAGGATTGGTTGAATATCATGTTCAACTGCATCTCATTGGGTAAATACGAGTTTTTGTCAGACATGGATACACAGACAGCGCAAACGAAGAATGGACCCACAAAATTTGTGGGTCCGTATTTAATACACACAACGGAACCCTGCACCACCCAGACACGTGGATCGAGGTGATCTTTCAGGTCGGGTTGACCGCAGTCTACCATTCTACCATCTACAGCGGACGCTGATGCCGCCAATCTAGGGTGCTCTACTTGTGGGAGCCGCTCATGAACGGCGATTTGTACACTGCAGCGTCACGAGCCTCAGCCTCGTAAAGCTTCGCGAGCGGCATCTTGATCACCTTCTTGTACTACATATGTTTGGGAATCAACGTGAGAACACATGCAGAGAGCGAGGAATCCAAACTTTCGTCGAGACGGGTGAGGATCGTACCGCCAGAGTGCCGTAGACCATGGTCACGAAGCCCAACAGCTCGATCCTGTGGAGCGAATGCAGACGTCAGTCGAGACATCTCCTTTTGGTTGGGAGAGTGAGAATAGTACGTACCAACTCGCCGTGGTCCAGGCCTCACCGGGCGAGTCAATGCCGCGCCAGTTGATCACATAGAATACAAACAGACCCACGATCCACACGCCCAGCGTGCGCAGCGTCTGCAACAAACAAAAACACAGAGTGCATGAGATACCCAGATCCACAGCGATGATAGAAAGCCCTTGACGCACCTCGGTGATGCTGCGCATGACGGCCGAGAGGTGTTTCGTGACGTAGTTGGCTACGACGTTGAGCACCGCGACGACGACGACCGTGAGGACGCACAGCACGATCTGCGCGGGCGAGTTCCAGATCTTGACGACCGAGTCGTAAAAGTCCTCGTGCCAGATCTTGGAGATCGGCGTCGTGCCCGCGGGCGTGAGCGTGAGCACGGGGATGAGCACGACGTAGAACACGAGTCCCCAGAGGCCTTCGTACCCGACCAGCACCATCGGGCTCACGTTGAGCTTGACCATCATGTGCTCCTCGACGATGATCTGCACGGCCGTGAGCAGCTGCGCAAACACGATGAGCGCGAGTCCGAGGATCGCGTTGGCCGGGTCGCTGGTCGGCGACTCGTCGGCCGACGACGTGCCGGCCCAGCCCACGAGCACGACCGAGACCGCGACGAGCAGGATGCTCGCGTAGTGGTACGCGTAGAGGTGCTTGCCCAGGTACTTGACCGAGAAGAACGCGCTGAAGATCACAACCGAGCCGCGCGCCATTTGGTACACGGACGACGAGACCCAGAGCAGCCCGACGTTCGCGATCAGCGTCTGCAGCAAATCCAGTAGCGACGGCCAGGCGATCGAGACGATCGTCTTGAGCGTGATCCGCGAGCTCGCCTCGCGCTCGAGCAGCGACGACGACTCGCTGCGCTGCTGGCGCTGCGAGGCCGGCGTCTTGCGGCGCATCTCGGGCGTGTTCATGTACCGCTGGCCGCTCTTGCGCATCTTCATGAGCGGCGTCTCGAGGTACTCGCGGCGCTGCGCGGCCTTGCGCACGTACAGGTACAGCAGACACACGGCCATCGCGAGCTTGGCCAGCAGCGCGCTGAACCAGGGCTTGTCGAACGCGCACAGCGTCGTGGTGCGGCTCGGGTCGGTCGGGTCTGCGCACAACTCGGTGCCCTCGGAGCGCACGTTGTACTGGGTCTTGGAGATCACGGTGCTCAGCGTGCCCGACACGATCAGCGCCAGCGCGTACAGCGCGCCGTCGCGCGTGCTGGCGTCGCCCGACATTGGTCCTGGGGAGCTACAGTACGTGGCCAGAGAGGCTTGCGCTGGGCGGGAAGGGAGCAGGGGAAGTGGGAGCTCCTGAGCTGGTCGCCATTTTCCATTGCTGTGGGATCCGATGCGTACATTTGATTGGTCATAAAGGGCAAACAACAGATCCCAAATCGGATTGGTGGATATGTGATATAAAGTGGTCCACGTCAACTGACTACGCTCGGATGTGGATACATAATACCGGTATCTGTGTCGGTATCTCTGGTCTGTGTCGGTGCTAGGTACAGGAACCCATCCAGACAGGACGGCCCCTTGCGCATTTTCGCAGCTCGTCATTTTCTCACGGGGAGCTCTGTGCTGGACGATCGCCAGTCCGCGACTTGCGCTCCAAGGGCCACAAGACATACAGCAGCAGCACACAGCACAAGCATGGGAAACTGCATCGGATGCGACTCCGTGGCGACCAAGAACAGCGTCGGCGCGCCGGCCCACGCGCGGCTCCCGTCCGAGGACTCGTTCGTCGAGGCGCTCTTCTTCCCAGACGGCAAGTTCCCGTGCAAGGCCGCGCTGAACGACGAGACGTGCACGCGCAAGGCCTGCAAGTTCAGCCACGAGGAGACGGCGCTGCTCAAAGTGCTCAAGTACCTGCGCTCGGCGCGGCGCACGATGGATATCGCGGTGTTTACGATCACCTGTGACGAGGTAAGATGCTTTCCGCGACGGTGTGCGTTGGAGGGAGAGATAACTGACTATTGGTGTGTACAGATTGCGGACGAGGTGATCGCGGCCCACGAGCGCGGTGTGCGCGTGCGTGTGATCACGGACGACGGCCAGTCCAAGGGAAAGGGCTCCGATATCCAAAAGTTTGTCGATGCGGTACGGAATCCCCCCTCCACAGAAGTGGACGCCTCGTTTTGAAGACGCCGGTTATTGACATTGGTGTTTCCATATCCAGGGAATCCCCGTGCGCGACGACAACGCTGGCACCTACATGCACCACAAGGTACGTCTTCCAAAACCGCCTTCCCCAACTCGAGTATTCCGTAGGCTAAAGCGTTTGTGTGCGTCATGATTGGGACAGTTCTGCATCATCGACAAGCGGATCCTCATGAACGGCTCGTTCAACTGGAGTCGCCAGGCGGTCGTCGGCAACGCTGAGAACCTCGTGATCCACTCGGGCGGCCCCATCATCCGTGCGTGCCTTGCTCGACTTGCTGATCATGTTTTGTGCCATCCTTCTCACGTGTGTTGGGTTCACTTTATCTATTGAACAGGTCACTTCAGCGAATACTACGAGAAGTTGTGGGATAAGTACGCCGCGAACGAGCGACGCCGGTAGACCAGCAGCGTGGATCCCGGAGCAAGAGAAGAGAGCGCAAAGCTCGTTGTCAATTCACGGCCAACACCTCGGTGTCATGAGACACCCACAAGATCAACGCATGTCAGTTCAATATTTCAACCAATCAAAATACTATATACATCGTTTTACCCAATCATAGACAGTCGTAGCTGCTCATCGAGTCGATTGGTGCGGCAACTTCGACCACATTTCTCGCGAACACCTCCGCAACAAGCACGACCATGCTGCTGCGCCACCTGCGCGCTGCGCCGCGCTCGGCAGCGGCCGCTTCCAGCGTCGCGCGCCCGTGGTACGCGGTGGGCGGCCACGCGGCCTCGTTCTCCTCGGCGAGCGCGGACGATCAGGCGCCGCTCGCGTCGCTCGAGCGCCTGCGCGTCGCGCCGCGCCGCGAACGCTTCCGCGTGGCGCTCGTGGGCCGCACGAATGTCGGCAAGTCCACGCTGTTCAACCGCATCACCAAGTCCCGTGCCGCGATCGTCCACAACGTGCCCGGCACGACGCGCGACCGGCGGTACGCGCCCGCGCAGCTCGCCGGGCTCGAGTTTGACGTCATCGACACGGGCGGCCTCGAGGACGCGCCCAACGGATCGTACGTTGAAGGAGATGACGACTAACCGCGTATTCATCAGTGCGCCTCTAACACAGCTTTCCCGATTATCTGTATTAGGCTGGAGGAGGGCATGCTCGAGCAGACGCGGCTCGCGGTCCACGAGGCCGACTTGGTGTTCTTCCTGATCGACGGCCGCCAGGGCGTGACGCCCATCGACTCGCACTTTGCGCGCTGGCTGCGCCGCGAGAACCCGGCGGCGCCCGTGCACTTGGTCGCGAACAAGCTCGAGGGCGATGGCTCGCGCTGGGAGGCGGAGTTGAACGACTGCTACCAGCTCGGCCTCGGACAGGCGATCCCGCTCTCGGCCGAGCACGGCGAAGGCACGACCGACCTGCTCGACGTGATCATCCCGCTGTACGACGCCCACGAGAAGCAGCAGGACGACATTGAGGCTGCGGCTAAGGCCGAGGCCCAGGAAGACGGCGTCGCCACCGAGAAGAACGACGAGGACGTACGTGGGGGTGCTGATTGAAGTTGATGGGCAGCCATGAGCCGAAGTCTCATGATGATTGTTTGAGTTTATAGAAACGCACGATCAAGCTCGCGATTGTGGGCCGCCCGAACGTGGGCAAGTCGACGCTTCTGAACCGCCTTGTGCGTAAGGACCGCGTGCTCACCGGACCCGAGTGAGTGACAGATCCCCCCATTGTTAATGATGGAAACCTGTTCATTCTGACCGTGGGATTCGTATTTCTATAGGCCTGGTGTGACCCGTGACTCGGTCGAAGTGCCGTGGCGCTTCCAGGGCCGCGACATCAAGCTCGTGGACACGGCCGGCATCCGCAAGTACAGCAAGCGCGACCTCGAGAACCAGATCGAGAACCTCTCGGTGCGCGACTCGTTCAAGGCCATCGACTCGGCCCAGGTCGTGATTGTCGTGATCGACATGAGCGAGGAGAAGCTGATCCACATGGACCTCACGATCGCCACGCGCGTGATTGAGGAGGGTCGCGCGCTGATCCTTGCGGCCAACAAGTCGGATCTCGCGCGCAACGTAGAGCAGGAGCTCAAGTACATCGAGGACCAGCTGCAGGGTTCGCTGGCGCAGGTCAAGGGCGTGCCGGTCGTGCCCATCTCGGCTCTCGACGGCAAGGGCATCCGCAAGCTGCTGCCCGAGGTCATGAAGGCGTACGAGCGCTGGGACTCGCGCGTGTCCACGGGCCGGCTGAACCGCTGGCTCGAGGCCATGGCGCGCCACCACCCGCCGCCGTCGATCAAGGGCAAGACGCTCAACGTCAAGTACATGACTCAGGTCAAGACGCGTCCGCCGACGTTCGCGATGTTTGTGAACAAGCCCAACGACGTGCCGCAGTCGTACCAGCGGTGCGTTGACACTGACCGTGGGTCTATGTAAGAGCTAGTGTATACTGATATGGTAATGTTGTGTAGGTTTCTGCTGAGCCAGCTGCGCGAAGAGTTCGACATGGTCGGCGTGCCCGTGCGGCTGCTGCTGCGCGGCAGCCAGAACGACAACCCGTTCACCAAGCGCCGCAACTTCCAGAAACGCACGAGCCGCATCACGCACGGCAAGCCGCGCAAGACGGACTAGAAACCCCCAGGGCAATAGCGCGTAGCTAATCCATACAACGTGAGCATTGGCCTGAATCACGTGAACATTGGTACTACGTAGTATGAAAAGTTCCGGTGGGGGCCTGCTCTTGGCCAGTCTACCGCGCCACGTCCGTTGCCTACAAACACGAGGAGCGAACGGCATTTCGACTCGCTGTGCCACGTAATACGTATATGAAGTAGAAAAAAAGTGTCGTGGCTCCTCGCTGGGGATGTGGTGGGGTCGTGATAACCAGCTCGCGCCTTCTTCTTCTTCCTCTTCTCTCTACTGAAGTACTGCTACACAGGCGCGAGCGGACCCGAGACTAACCACCACCCACGCCCCACCGACCGAGCGTGACCACCACACTCTGGCCAACGCCAAAACGCACGGGGCACGGAGCTTATGCGAGGTGCGGGAAGCAGTCCGTGATCGTGAGCTTCGCGTGCTTGCTCTCGAAGTGGTCGTTCAGCGCCGACGTCTGCATACCAAGCCAATAAACGCGGTTAGCACCATGCGCATGTTGGGAAATTCTTTGTTCTATCCTCCCAACAGAACCGAAAATGGTTGGGGTGTGGAGAGAACCGTTTTTTACATACCGAGGCGGTGACCATGAAGGTCGTGAGGCAGATCTTGCACTTGATGGCCTCCTTGTCGGCCGCCATCTTGCCCTTGTTGGCCTCGTGGCTCTTGGCCTTGGCGTCCTTCGCCTTCTTCGCGTTGTTACGGTCGCGCTTGGTCGCCGACTTCGCTCCGTTGCCGCCTCCCATGGTTGTTGGTTTGTTGGGGAGTTGTTGGGAAATGACTCGGGGAGAAAATTGGATGGCGGAATTGGAGGCGGGACGGGTTACAAATGTTGCGCGAACGTGATGAAACGTGCTTGTGTGATTGGCTGGAACCACTTTGAGTCGGATGAGGTGACGCGAAGGTAGCTTCAACTCGGCTGAATCCCTCCGAAACGTCGCCCACACATAAGGAAAGGAAACCGCCTCCATCACGTAAACCGGGGGGAAATGGACAAAGTGCAACCGGTTCTTCTTCGTCGACGGTATTGCGTCTGTGGACGCGTCTGTGGAGATGCAACGCTAAAGACAGACGCCGTGCGCGATAGCGCCGCGTTCGGCGCATCGAACGCGCCGTCCGCGGGCGTCTCCAGCGGCCCAGCGGCCGAGAAATTCGCGCTGCCGCATCCGGCCACCGAGCGATCCACTCCTCCTCCAGGCGACACGCTCGCGCTGTTGCAGCTCAAAGTGCGCGCGCTGGAGAAGTACAAGTCCAGCTACGAGTTGCTCTGCAGCCAGCTCGCGGAGCTCAACACGCAGGTCGGGCTGCAGCTCCAGCGCCACGAGGTGGACGTCACGACGCTGCGCGGCACGATCACGACGCTCCAGAGCGCCAACGCGGCGCTGCAGCAGGAGCTACAGGCCACCAAGCAGCAGCTCCAAAGTCTCCAGACCACGAGCGAGAAGGACCGCGAGTATGCCGGCGGTGTCCACCGGCAGCTCACCACGGTCGCGGAGCTGCTCCGTGCCACCGAGAAGCGGTACAAGGAGCAGGAAGCCGACCACCAAAGCGAGATTACGCGGCACAAGCAGACGCAGCACGAGTCTACGCGGCTGGCGCAAGCCAACGAGCAGTTAGGCGCGCAGATCCAGTCGCTGGAGGGGCAGCTCGCGCGAGCCGCGGACGCCGAGCGCATGCGGCGCAAACATCGCGCCGAGGCCAAGCGGCTGCTTGTCGAGCTCGAGCAACTGCGTGACGAGCTGGAACAGCAGCGCGCGGTGACGCGCCAAGTGAAAAAGCAGCTCCGCAGCACGCGTGACGAGCGCGACGCGCTCACCAAGCAGCTGGAACACATCAAGTCGGACGGTGCGCAGCTCACGGCGGTGCTCGAGGCGCAGCGCGAGGAGATGGCGCGCCACGAGAAGAAGGCGCAGCGCTGGAAGACGCAGTACCAGGATACCGAGGCTTTGCGCCAGGAGACGCAGCGCAGCCTCGAGGATTTGGAGATGCAGCTCGCGCGCGTGCAGGAGGAGCTGGTGGCCAAGAACGCGCGCGTCGAGCAGCTCGTGATGGAGGCGAAAGACGCCAAACAGCGGTTCGAGGCAGCACAGCGCGAGGCCACAGCGGCGAGAGGCGACGCTGGCGACCTGCGAGCGCAGCTCGAGCGCGTGCAGCACGAGTACGAGTCTTTCAGGCTCTCACAGAGCGAGTGTGCAACCAAGAAAGAGCAGGAGGCGGCGCACGAGGCGCAGCGCAAGTACCAGCAGGAGCTCGCGCAGATGAAGCAGCTGCTGTCGCTGAACCAGCAGCGCACGACCGAGTCGACGCACGACATGCAGGTGCTCAAGCAGGAGTTGGGCAGTGTGCAGCTGCTGCTACGGCAGTGCCATCGACAGAAGCATGGCGGTGGACACGGCAGCAGCGGAGGCGGCAGCGAGTGCAGCGACGAGCAGCGCGCGTGGCGGCGGCGGCACCAGCGCGAGCAGGTCGAGAAGGCGGTGCTCACGTCGGCGATCATGGAGCAGGTCCACGACGCCTGGTAGCAAGCGGTATTATAGGATACGATACGATAGGACAATTGCAACGCGTTGGAGTGGAGTGAACTATCGTTTCCTTACGCTTAAGACGCTTTGCGGGAGCTCTTGAGCACGGCCTCGTACCGCGTCTTGAGTCGGTCGAACTCTTGTCGAAGGTATTCGTTTTCGTCCTGGAGATCCCGGATCTCCTGCTCCGACGCATTGTCCTGCTGCTGTTGCGTGACCCGCTGGAGCTGGAGCTTGAGCGTCTCGATCTCCTGCTCCTTCGCGGCCATCGCATCGCGGAAGCTTTTCCGCTGCGCCTCCAGCGCGCTCGCGTCACCTGCCGCCGCCGGCGGCGGCGTTGGCAAGTACTGCGACGGCGGCAGCGAGCCAGAGCCCAATCGCGGGATCCGCGATACGGTCGGCTGGCTGCCTATAGGCGCGTCTGCTGCACTCTTCAGCGCACGGATCTGCCGTTCTTTGTCCTCGAGCTGCGACTGCAGCGCCCTCACTTGCTCACTTAGCCGCTCCTTCTCCGCCTATGGGCATACCAAATGCATTTCCCTCGTGAATACCAACATGAATGAGCAGCCGACGCTTTGCAATCCGAACAAACGCACCGTGATGGATCGATACTGCGCGGCCTCGCTGGGCGGTGGCATGAAGCCACTAGCCACACTGCTTCCGCTGCTGGGCTGGTTATAGGATGCCTGTCGCTTGTAGTCCGCCACGAGCGCTCGCAGTCGGTCCAGTTCGAGTCGTTCGTCCTTGGGCAGCGCACTGCTACTGCCGCCGCTCGCCACGGACGAGCTCTCGGCCGTGCGCGCGCGCTTGGCCTCCTGGAGCTTGCCCTTCCACGTCTCAAGCTGCCGCTGAAGCGCGTCCACGAGCGCATCGTCGTTCCGCGACTTGTCCACGAGCACCTGGAGCTTGCCCTTGTGGTCCTGCTTCTCCTTCTCGAGGATCTGCGCGCGCGACTTGAGCCCGTCGAACTTTTTCGCGAGCTGCTGGTGCCGCTCGAGCAGCTCGTCGCGCTCACTGGTGAGCTTGTCGATCGCGCGCTGCTTCTGCGCGTGCTGCGCCGACAGGTCCTGCATGGCGCGCTGGTCCACGTCGTTACTCCCAGCACTCACGACAGTCGCTGCAGACTCGGAGGGGCCCTTGGCCAGCTCCTGCTCCAGCTTCTTGACCTTGGCCTTGAGCATGATGATCTGCTGCGCGCGCCCTCGCCGCGCTTGCTCGCCACCGCCACTCGCGCCGTCCACGAGCTCCTCCAACGACACGTCCTCGCCCACCTCGCGCACGAGCGCGCGCTGGGTTTTCTTGAGGTCCGCGAGCAGCTTGTCGTGGCGGATGCGCATGTCCTCGAACTTCTTCTTGTACGCGCCCAGCGACTCCTTCTCCTTCGCAGGGGCCACAGAGGCCGCGTCTCCTGCTGCCGCTGCGGCCGAGTCATCCTGACCAGAAACGGAAGGAACCGCTGGTACGGGCACGGCCGCAGCAGACGCACGTGCCTGGAACCGCGCCAGCTTGAGCTTGAGCGTCTCATTTTCCTTCTCGAGCGCCGCCGCGTGGGTCTCGAACGCCTTGCACTGCTTCACCGCGTCGCCCGCGAGCTGCTTCTCGCGCTGCAGCGACCGCTTGACGTGCCGCAGCGTCTTGGCCTGGTGCACGATCTTGGTGTCGCGAATGTCCTAATCGAAGAGTGAACCGGTCAGGGATCTCCACCTCCACAGCCACGGTATCAGTAGAACGTACGTGCTCCGTGCCGTCCTTGCCGAGCAGAATGTCCTGCACGGCTGAGGCGTTTAGCCCGGGCACGGGCGCGAGCGCCTCAAGCTGGATCTGGAGTCTACGGTGTCAGCCAGTCACACGTACTCGACCGTCAGTACAGGCGTCTGCCTCCACACTTTCGACCACACCCTCACGTCCTGAGCTGCGTCTTGAGGTCCGCGGCCTGCTCGTGGAGCGCAGCGTTCGCGTGGGTCAGCGCCTGAATGTCCTGCACGCCGCTCCACTCGAACTCGCCCTGGAACGCGGCCGCACTCGCGCGCACGTCCGTCGCATCATGATTGTTATCGTGAGATACCCCACCATCCTCTTCGTCGTCTTGGTCGTCCCGGCCGCCGCCACCAAAGCCAGATCTCTTCACGGGCGGCTCGTTATACTGTGGCGCACCATGGCGGCCAGGGTCTCCGTTATCGTCGTCGTCGCTGGACGAGGAACTGTCGTCATCGTCATCGAACTGCGGGACCACGAGCTTGTCCCTGGCGTTCGTAGACGGCGGCAGCGTGCGCCGCATCGTCACGTCGATGAGCTTCTTACCGTCGGGCAGCGTCGCGACGCGCGTCGACTCGACCTCCATCGTGGCCGCCGCCACGACGCTCGGCCGCTTCAGCATCGTGTGGGGACTTCAGGCAACTACAACGCGCACACCAACAGACGCAGAGACACTCGACAGAAAACGGCACCGTGTTAAATTTGGCCGGCGGCCCTCAGATCCACACTTTTTCCATCCACGTCCACACATTCGCTCAGGCGCCCTGCGGCATGAACTGCTGGTACAGCTGCGCGCGCTTGGCTGCCTGCGACTGCGGTGGCGGTGCCGCTTCCGCCGCAGGGGGCGAGGAGGAGGAGGACGACACCGTCGTGGAGCCGTCCCGGGACGCCGGTGACGAGTGCGTTCTGGACGCGGCCACAGCGCGAGCGCCCGCCACGGATGCCGCTGTGATGTTGAAGTCGCCAAAGTCGTCGATGAAATCCGCGAGCTTGTCCGGTCGAGCTGCCCGCGGCTGGGGCTGAGGAACCTGGGGTTGTGGCTGCGGCTGGCTCTTTGTGGTCGCGGTCGCGGTCGCGGTCGGGGTCGGGGCTGGAGCGAGGCCAGCGTCGGATCTTGAGCCCGCCGTGGGCTGGCGAGCCGCGCGCGTGCCGGCCGGTGTCGGCTTTGCCCGGGATGTGGACGCCACGGCGGCCTTATTAAGCTGGTCGAACAGATCGCGCTGCTTGAAGAAGAGCCGCAGGCTCATGAGCTTGCCGCCGTCGATGTGCATCTGCCCAAAGCCGCGCACCTCGACGAGCTCGCCGCGGCCGCGCACGCCGCGGTACCGTCCAGTGAACCGTCCCCAGTGGCGCCACGCGAAGTGGCACTGCGGCGGCTGCGTGTACACGTCGAGCACCTCCATGGGGAAGCCCTGCGGGAAGGCCTCGGCGAGCGCGGCGCGCGGGTCCTTGCGCTCGTCGCCGTCCATGTCCACGGCACTGCCGTCGAGGTAGAGCAGCCCGAAGAGGTCGTTCTCCTTGAGCGCGTGGCCCGCGATCTTGTCGCCGTCGTTGACCTGCAGGAAAAAGTACTCGTGGCGCACGCTCGTCCACTCGGCGTACGCGGCCTTGTGCGTGGCCTCCATGAGGAACGTCTGGCAGCACGCCTCGGCGTACGACTCGAGCGGCGTCGAGTCCGCGTCGCGCGTCTTGCCCTTGATGTACTCGAGGTCGCTCAGCACGTACTCGGGCGGCCCGTACCGCCACCGCGTGGTCTTGGCGTCGTCCAGCCCGCTGCGCAGCGGCCGCTTGGCCCCGGCGGCCACGAGCGCGTCCATTTCCTGCCGCGCGTGCTGCAGCTTGCTGTCCGAGATCGAGATGGCCGAGCCGGCCGCTGGCACGAACAGCAGCACGTTGCCCGCGGCCGCGGCTGTGGCCGTGGACGTGGCGCCGGACCGAGTGGACGATGTGGACGAGGCCGGCGGCGGCGCCTGGTGGCGCGACGAGTGCCGTGACGGCGAGTCCGAGACGTCCGAGTGCCGCGAGCTCGTGCCGCCCGAGCCCGAGTGCGGCGTGCCGTACCCTGAGGCGGACGCCGACGCGGGCGTGGCGCGGCCCGATGGATGTGGCTGCGGCTGCGGCTGCGGCGCGTACGAGGGCGTGCGACCGCCGTGGGAGGACGCCGGCGTGTGGCTGGCGAGGTCCGAGGCGGCGAACGAGCCGTTGTCGCCGCGCTCGCGTCTGGATCCTGCGCCCGTGGCACTGCCAGTGGCACTGCCATTGGCACCGGTGGCGCCCGGGCGGCGCGCGATCTGAACCTGGTGGAGGCTGCAGATCCAGTCCTCGCAGGCGTCGGGCGTCGGCGCGAGGTACTTGACGGCCGTGCACTTGGCGTCGCCGCTGGCGATCACGGCGATCGCGCGGTCGAAGGCGCTGTTGTCGCCGGCGCGGTCCGCGCGCAGCACGGTGCACACGAGCGATGGCAGCGCCGCCTCCTGCTGCCGTGCCATGCCTGGCAGCTTGCGCACGGGCAGCCCGCTGGCGAGCCACTCGGCGAAATGGAGCTCGTCGCGGCAGCAGTACAAATCGGGCGACTGCGCCGTGAGGAAGTAGAAGCGCTTCTCGTAACCCTTGAGTAGCCCCTTTTTGACGAGCAGGTAACCTTTCTGGAGGATCTCGGGCGTGGCGCGGTGCTGCTGGTTTGATGATGGCGCCTCGGACGGCGGCGCCTTGGTGGGCGGCGCGTGGCCCATGTGGACGGCGCGCGGCAGCTCGCGCGGCTGCGGCGCCGGCGCCGGCGGCTGCCAGTGGTCGTAGCCGCCGTGGTAGGACATGGTGTGGCTGTCGCTGCCCGAGGCCGTGGACGACGAGGACGAGAGCGCCGAGACGTTGGACGCGTGCGAGCGCAGGCCGGCGTCCACCGCGGCGGCCGCAGCGTCGTCGGCGCGCATGGCGCGCGCGCTGCCGCTCTTGCCCGTGACCTTCTTCATGAGCCGGTCACCGAGTGCCATGGCTGCCACACGCGTTGGGTCGGATCGCGTTGGATTTGTGTGCGCGCTGGCTTTGTGCGTGTGTTGGTTTTGTGCTTCCCGGATGGGATCCTTCGGTGTCGGTTCTTCCGCGCGCGTTCCTTTCTTCTGTGGGGAAAAACCCGTTGACTTTACACAGCCCCGGTGCTTGGTGCTTTGCGTTCTGCGCGGAAGTGTTCCCGCGAGGTACTGTTCCGCAAGGGTTCCGAAGGGCAAGAATGCGTTCAGTTCCGGTCGTGGAGCAGCAAAGATGTGCCAAGGTGATCACACCGAGGAGACTGCGGCCAAAGTCGGAAGAAGCACCACTGATGAAGAGCAGCAGAGGAGAGGGCGGATCAAACGGGAGGCGCGTCCCCCCACAGCCGTCCGATCTACAGTACGGCGGCGATGGGTTTTGTTGGCGCGGCCCACAGTGGGCTCCTCCTCGGAGTGTTCAGTGCAGGAAGATAGCCCTGGACCTTGCCACGTTGGTGCCAGCTAATCATTCGCTGGCGCTGCGAATGAGTGCCATGCCGTTGGCTTCAAGGTGCCTCGGCATTGACAAGCGCGGAGATGGTGGGGCCGCGAACGTACAAAAAGGGGGATGTGTGATGGCGCGAGCCGAGCGCAGAGAAGATCCATGTGTGTTTTTGTGATTCGGCCATGGGGAGTTTGGCCCAAGAGCGCTGTGTCGCAAGCCGAAATGTCAGCCGAGCGGCTCTGGTCCGTGCCATGCCAGCTGGCGCCTGGATCAAATCGACACGACGATCGAGGTTTTGCCTGTGGACTGGACCAGGACCAGGACTGCTCATCAGGGTCGACCAGGAAACTGCATTCTCAGCCAACTTGGCCAGAGCAGCTCTGGCCACGTGTGACTGACAATGCAGTTTCCTGGTCGGCCCTGATGATCGTCAGTGACGCGCTGCGCTGCGACGGGTGCTGGCGTGCTAGACGAGAGAGACATGAACATGGCACTGCGCGCTGTGGTCGGAGTGGCCCTCGTGAGCCGTAGCGCATATCGCCGTTGTGTCTGACGACTTGAAACCGTGGCCCCGGAGCCACGATGCGCCTGGGTACACACATGAAACCGCTTTGATGTTGCGTTGGCCAGGACCGACGCTGAGAAGCACCGCGGAACAGAGACGGCGCCAACGAAACTGGAGCCCAGTTCATTTGGGACAGTTCGCCACTCGGCGCCGCTTCGACGCCAGACGCAACGTTATCCAACACGACTCGGCACTGCTCCGAGACCCTGCTCCGCTTCAAGATCAGTTCCTGTCGGGAAAAGTTTTAACACAGACGCACACATGGCGCCACTCTTGAGGAAATTGCACTCTCTTCTGTGTGGCTACCCCCAACATTGAGAGCTCCCAACGCTGGTTACCTGGTACAGGTTGACGGTCAACCCAAACGACCTGTAATCTGGGCACGCGCCGCAAGGAGGGAAACCGTGATGGATTTCTCATCGCCGCCGGGCGACTGCCCTCGCGGCTCTACCGAGAGGTGGCCCACGGAGATCGGCACGATCCCCATCCAACTCTTCCGTCCCGCCGATCGTCCCCCGGTCCCCTTTCGCAGTCAACGTAACCAACAGCGGACCTTCGACAGAGCCACACATCGGTGCGTCAGTCTAACCGCACGCACAAACTCAGGGATGCAAGGTTTAGACGCCTCTTTAGTTAAATAGACCTCGAGAAAGAATGGACCAACCTACATGAGACCAACACCTACAACGACTACGCTCTCTCTCTCCTTCTCTCTCTCCCCTTCCGTTCAGGGCGAGCCCTTGGCGAGGTTGTTGCTGTACTTGGCCAGCAGGTACGTGGCCTCGGCCGTCATGTTGGCCTGCAGCAGCCGCTCCATGAGCCGCTGGTGCTCGTCCATGGGCGCGCTGCCGGCGCCGCTGCTGGCGCCCGAGAGCGACGGGTTCGCGATGTTGCCCGACGAGTCCGAGCTGAACGAGTTGATGTACTTCAGTTTGTCCTCGTGGAACACGTCCACCGGTCCGGTCTCCTGTGGCGCCATGCGGCTCGACAGCTCGATCACGTCGTGGATGTCGTCGTCGATCTCGTCGATCTCATCGTCGTCGCTGATGTCATCAGTGTGGTAGACGACCTTGGCCTTGTGGGCCGTGCCCGCTGAGGTGTGCGCGCGCCCCGTGTGTGACGGCAGCTCCACGACCGGCGTGCTGTCACTGAGGTCCGTGATCGTCGTCGGGTCGCTGCTGAGCCGCATGCGCCCGTGGAACGACGACTGGAGGCTGTCGACGTCGCGCGTGCTATCGATTGAGTTGCTCGTGTACCGCGCGTGCTGCTGCTGCTGGTGCATCCGCTGCTGCTGCTGGTGTTGCTGAGCCGCAGACTCCCGTCGTGGCTGCTGGCCACGCAAGTTGTGCATCGGCTGCGGCTCGCGGCTGACCGGGCCGCGGTACTGCTGTTGCTGCTGCTGACGAGGCTGGCGGAAGGAGCTGCCCATTCCGCCCATACCCGAGTCCGAGAAGTTGCTGTAGTCCGACACGAAGCTCTGACCGCTCGTGCTCGCGGTCGGGCTGTTGCTGCGGATCGTGCTCTCGCTGTAGTGTTGGTGGTAGCCGTTGTAAAACCGCGAGCCGTTGCTGCCAACGCTGCCAACGCTGCCGCTGCGCCCGAGCTGTGGCGGCGCGTTCCGTCCGGACGGCGGGCCCACCGTCGGGGGGTACAGCATGGTCGCCGGGCTCGGGTGGTTGTTGAACGACTGGCGGTACGTGCTGGAGCCCGAGCCTTGCGACGACGTGTTGTCCGAGTGGTAGCTTCTGCGCGTCGCGCGCGCGGCCGTCTGGTCCTTGACCTCGCTCAGGCAGCGCTTGCAGAAGAGCGCCATGCACGGGAACTGCGTCGTGGCCTTGGACGGGTAGATGGCCTTGGACATGCGGCACTTGTCGCACACGTTCTTGCCGCAGATCTTGCAGTTCTCGGGCGTCTTGAGGCCGCGCACCTTCTGGTCGCAGATCTCGCACTGCTTGCTGTGGGAGGCACACAAAAGACACAGTCAGTTTCTAGAAGCACTCGTGGGATATCCTTTCCGCTCCATCGACGTACTTTTGGGTGGCGCAGAACAGGTCCTTGCCGCGCAGCATGCGCGTGAGGCGCTTGGAGTGGGCGCACTCGAGCACGTTGACGATCGCGAGCCACATCTCGACGATCACGGGGTCGCTGCCCCAGCTGCGCGACTTGCCGCCGACCGCGTGCTCGCCCTTCATGTACACGCCGACGCTGCCGTTGGGCTGCTTGCGGAAGATGTAGCACACGTTCGCGTTCGAGCGCACGACGCCGAACTGGTCGAACGGCGGGCACTCGTTCACACGCACGGACTGGATCGTGAGGTAACCCACCTCCTGGCCCGCGGCGTCGTGCGCGAGCCCCATGGTCTCGTGCCAGCACAGATCGCGCTTGTGCATCGTGAGCTTGCCCCAGGCCGCGCACGCGAGCCACTTGAGCCCGGAGAAGCGGTAGCTGAACGCCGTGTCTTCTTCGTCGCACTCTTCCTCGTCCAGCACGTGGAGCACGCGCGCGTCGAGGTAGTCGGCGTGGAGGATCGAGCGCTGCGTCTTGAACGCGGGCGTGGACGCGGCGTAGAGGCCCCACATGACGTCCTCGAGCGAGCCGTTGATGCCGCCGACGCACACGACCTGGACGGCGTTGCCCTGCGCCACGCCGCGCTCGCGGTAGAGCTGCACGCCGAGGCGGTCGCCGATGAGCTTCCACTGGTCCGTGCGCTGCGCCGGGTGGAACCGCGTGGCCGGGTTCTCGTCGCGCAGCGTCTCGAGCACTTTATTCTGCGCCGCGCGGCGGTACATCGTGTCGTCCTCATGCGAGATGACGAGCTCCGGGAAGAAGTCATCCGGGAACGGCAGCTTGACGTCCTTGAGCGCGCGGCCCAGCATGATGGTCGGTAGTCGGGTTGTTGCGGGGGATAGGCCGGGGGGGCGGACAGTCGGACGCGGTTAGTTTTAGACGCGCGAACTCAGGGGAAGTCGCAAACGCCGTGTGGGAGAATGACGCGCGGTGCCGCGGTGGGGAAGTGTGGGTAGTGAGTGGCTGCTTGAAGGACACGGCGCGCGGAGACGCAGCAGGTGTGCAGGTGTGCAGGTGGGGAATGCGAGGTGAATGACCGCGAGCGGCAGGCGGCGGCCGGCGGCGTTCAGTCACACAGCAGAAACAGTTGTGGGTTCTCCCTCCGCAGGGGAGTGTTTCGTGGGGGAAGAAGCATCAGCTGGTTAGGTTCGGTTGGGGCAGTGGCGCCACTCGCGTCGCCTGGCGCAGTGCCTCTCCGGTGCGGGCCAGATGATCAGCATCAGGACCCAGGGAGGATGGAGAAATCCCAGAAAAAGGACAACGCGTTGCGTTTGAAATGCTACATAAAAGCCCTCCTGGATCAAACTGAGATGTTTAAACTCCTTACGAACATCATTTATCCAATCAAGATGGGTTTAATGAGATGCCACCATAGTGTTTTTACCAAAAATGTCCTTCAGTACGCCGATCGTCTCATATTTTGGCGTAAACTGTCGCGATCCTGGAAATCAATCCGACAACCCGCCGCGTCACGGCTCGTGTAGTTAGTTATACACCGGACGCAAGCAAAGCTTGTGAACATATTCCAGGACCTCCCGAAGCTGCGCCATCTATGGCAGCTCTATAGAGCTCGCTCGCTCCACATAGCAGACATTTCGAATGGCGTTCCGCCCATTTTGTGGCAGCACTTTCAGTGACAAACGGAGGAAGAAAACAACTCCCGACCAGATCAAAATGTGGGCCACAGTCCGACTTCACTTCAGTTCACGTGAGGCTGACGGAGTTGGCTAGACCCGGTTTCGTGATAGACTACCACTATTGACGGGAATCGCACTGTGTGCCCCAAATATCTCCGCAAGTTTAGAGCTGGAGGAGCACGGATTGTATGTTCGGGAAGGGCGACCACAGTTGTTGGATGATCCGAGCGCGGTACCGAATCTGTGCCTACAACAACGGACATGATGTATGTCATACCCCAGACGCTAATGGCCCTGGACAGGAGTTCATGTTGGCTCGGAGGATTTTGTGGTGGGGTTTGAGTCCACAGGATCACAAGATCGGAAGATTTCGAGTTGAGCAAAATGTCAACTGTGTTGATGCAGGGATTCTAGACCACTCGGACAAAAGGAACTGGCCATTGGAAGATGTGTTTTTAGGGCTATTTTGCGCCTTCAACACCCTGGAAGCGGGAGAAACCACCAGGTCGAGAGAAAAAAACGCACAAAACGAAAACAGCTGCTGGTGGCAGAGTCCTCCTGGTGGTGTTTGTGGAATCCAACAATGCCACGCGACCAGATTGTAGTGTTTCGTTTGTGGCGGATCCACTCGTCGTCGGCCATGGCGTTCTGGACGGCCCAGTGGGCCGGGCCTACACATTTCCGCCTGTAACGTGTGGGTTGTGGCACCCTGCCACACCAGTGGATCCGGATCGAATTGATTGGGACTTGGCCGCGTGAATAACTGCCCCGCTCGAGGTCTAACAGCCCATTACAGTCACACAACAGCGCCTCAAATTTGACGTGAACACTACTGATCCGACCTCGCGCCCTTCGTCTCAAGTTGGGGTAATACGGAATTTGCCTAGTGATCAAGTCACGTTTCCCAAAGCATCCTTCGCTGCCCGGATCAGTCTTTCCGGCGAGGATTTCTTCCAGAGCATGTCACCGATCGGTGCGAATGTCCCACGCAGCTTACAAACGCCGTGTGTGTCATTCATTGCTCCCCAGCTTGATAGCCATCAAGTGGGGAGTAATGGGTATGAGAGCGGAGTTCCAGGACTGCTGCTTGAGCCTGGGTCGTGCGTCCTTCGTTTCTCGCAAAACCAGCATTCTGACGGTCTGTGGATGGACGAGGATCATGCCGTAAATGACGGATGTTGGCTTGATGAGAGCTGACTCGGATGTTTGAGGAAGATGGAGGGGAAACGCAGTTGGAGAGTGTTGAATGGAGCCGCCCGAAAACTTTTCGGCAAAGGAGCCACATCGAGAAAGGTGGGACTCGAACGAATCAAGATCGTGCTCGTGGATCCCCAGACCAGATTTCCTCTCACGGAAGCAGGACAGGACCAGCGAACCTAGACTCTATGGAATCTAGGTCCTAGAGACCATCCAGAAGACGTACCTAAAGAAACCTAGATGGTCAAAAACAGAGATCAGCGATGATTGGCTGAAATGAAAACGTCGAACTTAACGAGGTCCTTGATGTCGAGGTAAACAATTTGCGGCTGCTTCAAGTGGTGTTGACATGAACAAGAAGCGTCGCCGCATTCGACCCGACGGGACGCGTTAGATCCCAGCGGAGGAAACACGGCAACATCAGCAGAAGAACCGAACCAATACCATCACCATGGAGACCCTCGCGCACGGAGTCGCAGGCAGCCTCGTACGTTCATGGTCTATATTGTCTCTCGATGTGATGCACGCGCTCATCTGGCGGATCCGCCATCTCCATGATCTTTAGGGCGGCGCACTGGCCATGGGCGTGCTGTACCCGCTCGACCAGATCAAGACCATCATGCAAGGTATAGCCGCGCTTAACGAGTTGAATGTGTTCTGGTCGTGGAACAATTCGAGTGTCTAACCATTGTGGGGTATGTTCTGTAGTCGAGCGCCAAGCGCCGCCGTCGGCCGATGAAGACGAGGAGAAGCGTCGCCGGGCCGCGCGCAGCAAGGGCTTCTGGGTGCAGGCGCTCGCGATCATCAAGGAGCAGAAGTGGCGCGTGTACCAGGGCCACGTGTCCACGCAGGTCGCGCTGGGCGGCTCCAATTTTGTCTACTTCTTCTGGTGCGTAGATAGTCGCGCTGCTAGTTTGCCGCTGGTCTAAGCCGTCTCATTCACGAATGTATCCATATTCTCGGAGCAGCTACAACGGTCTCAAGTCAACGCTGCTCAAGAAGCTCCACGAGCTGGACCCGGCGCGATACCCGACCGGCAGCAACGTCATCACGCCCGTCCAGAACCTCCTGCTCTCGTGCGTCGCCGGCGTGATCAACGTGTACGCGACGGCGCCGCTCTGGGTCGCCAACATGCGCCTCAAGTCCAAGGACGCCGGCAAGTACGGCGGCGTGGCGGACTGCATGCTCAAGATCATCCAGTCTGAGGGCTTGCTGTCGCTCTGGAACGGCACGCTCGCGTCGCTCATCCTCGTGAGCAACCCGGTGATCCATTACGTGAGCTACGAGCGCATGAAGACCGCGATTCAGCTGCGCCGCCAGCAGGCCGGCATCGCGCACACTGGCTTCAGCGCCATGGAGATCTTCGTGCTCGGTGCGCTCGCCAAGTCACTCACGACGGTCGTGACGTACCCGCTGCAAGTCGCGCAGTCGCTCATGCGCGTCCAGCAGAAGCAGCAAAAGCAGGACGAGAGCTCCACGACGCCTCCCGCGACGCGCAGCGACGGCATCATCGCGTGCCTCGCGCAGATCTACAAGCAGGACGGACTGCCCGGCTGGTTTGCTGGGCTTGAGGCCAAGTTGCTGCAGACCGTGCTCACTGCCGCGATCTCGCTCGTGACCTACGAGAAGTTGCTCGCGATCATCTTGCTCATCTTGAAGCCGCAGCCCAAGGCGCTGGTCGAGAAGGCGCAGGCTTAAATCTAGAGCTACATTAGCAGCTCGCATCGTTTGCGTGTTCCATTTGTGAATCGATCTATTGCTCCGTGGTATCCTTGTCATGAGCCTTCTTGCCGGCAGTTCGCATGAACGCCATTTGCCGCCGGAACTCCATGAGGGGCACCGCCGGTGTGCCGCCGTAAGTCTTGCCGTTCGGAAGGTCGTGCATGACGCCGCTCTTGGCGGCGATGCGGACGTTGTCGCCGATTGTCAGGTGCTGCGCGATGCCCACTTGGCCGCCAATGTGCACGTTGCTGCCAATCGTCGTGCTCCCGGCGATGCCCGTCTGCGCGGCGATGACGCACCCAGGGCCCAACTGGACGTTGTGGCCGATCTGGATGAGGTTGTCGAGCTTGCACCCTTTGCCGATCACCGTGTGGCGCCAGCTGCCGCGGTCGATCGTGCAGTTGGCGCCGATCTCGACGTGGTCGTGGATCTCTACGAGCAGCTCCTGCGGCTTCTTCGAGTGGTCCCCGCTCGCCGCCAGGTTGAACCCGAAGCCGTCCTACCCGGAAACGACATTGGTGAGCACCATCAAATTAAAAGCATGGCGATGGGAGCAAGAGGTCGAGCAAGGGACGCACCTGCCCGACCCGCACGCCTGGGTGGATCACGACGTGGCTGCCAACACGGCAATTCTGGAGCGTCACGTGAGACGAGACGATAACGTCGTCGCCGAGCACCACGTCCGCGCCGACGAACGCAAACGGCTCGATGCGGCAGCGCTCACCGATCTACCGCACCACGTACACATACGTCAGCGGTAAGAAGTGCTTCCACGTCGAGAACCGACAGTATCCGATGGGTCACCATTGCCGACGCATCCACAAATGCGAGTGGGGACACGTCACGCTCACCACAGCTGGAAGATGCGAACGTCCTTGCGGCACGCAGCGCCAGCTGCGAGCGGTAGAGCGTCAGCCGCGCGGCGCACGCGGTCGCCACCGACAAGGACCGCAGCATATTCGACACCACCACCACACAGGACGAAAAAAGCCACAGTGTATCAGAATTGAAGGTATCAGATCCAGAGAAATAACTGAGACCAAAGGCGAGATGGCTTCAAATCAATCCTGATCAAGTTGCATGCGCCGGTGGAGGCGTCGGGGCGGCCGAGCGCTTCTGCTGGCGCAGCCTCTCAATGCCCAGTCGCCAGCTCTCCGTCCACTTGACCTCGTCGCGGAGCCTTTCCTGGAGGTCGGCCAGCAGTTTCTGGCTGTGGGCGCTGCTGAATGCCTCGTACGCGGCGTACACCTCGTCGCGGCTGTGCATGAGGCACCGGTGTGCGTGGGTCAGTAGTGCAGTGCACGCCCCGTTCGTATCAACTGCCTGAGCAATCGCTACACCTGCAAGTGAAGCATCCGTGGACGCGCCCATCGCTTCGTCGTCCTTGATGAGATCGCCGCGCTTGGCCTCCCACCTCAGGTGCCCACCAAAAGAGGGGATGGCCGGCCACCCGCGTCGTGGATAGCGTGGCACTTCATTCAGCAGGGCCAGCTTTTTCATCTCTTCGTCGCTTCGCTTGACTTCGCGAGGGTCGCCGAACTCTTCGATACGAACCAGTTTCCTGAGCCGCTTAAGCGTCTTGCGCTTCAGCTTCGGAAGTTCTTCGCCGCTGAACGGTTTGAGGTCTTCGAGCGTCATCACACTCGTGTCGAGGATAATCACAAACGTCCTGCACAAGGCGAGGAGCTCCTTCTCAAAGTATGAAGACGACACAGTCATCTTCTCGAAGATCTTGACGCGGCAGTCGCGCAAGCCCGCTAGCGTCGTATCGGAGCGCAGCGATTCGCGGTCACAAAGCGCTTGGAGCTGCAGTGCGTTGTTAGGGCTACATAAGTCGGGCCGTAAGTCGATCATGTTGCGATTCTTCTGGTTCATCCCCTGGTGGAAAAAATGCTGCATGTCTTCGCGAACCGCGACAGTGTCTCTTGATATGCTCTCACGTGAGCGACTGAGGTGGTCATGTAGCGCGACGTCGGGTGCGAGCGCGAGCAACTCGCCGAAGAAATCAACCTGTTCACGGTACTTGAGCTCTTGATGCAAAACATAGGCCCTAGCCTTCTCGGACAGGCTCGTAAGATACTCCTCGAGAGCAACGGGGACACCAGATGCCGGCAGTTCGTCAAGCTTGCCTTCTTGCTGGTACAGCTGACGTGTGTCCTCGCGACATTTTGTGGCGACTTGCTTGACAAAGTCAAGAAACTGCAGCTCTGGCGGTCGGAGATATTCTTCATCGACAGTGTCCCGGTCTGTGGTGGTCGGGCGGTTAGGCACGCCCCCGGCGTCGAAGTTGACGGGCAGAGGTTCCAACTGACTCGTATTCTTGAGCAAGTCGAAGTACTTCCCGCGATAAAAGAGGTTTGCTTGCAGGCGTAGGAGCAAGTGGATGACTTGTGTCGCCACGTCATCATCCGGAAGTCGCGTCATCTTGACGGTCTGCTTGTTTTCCACTACGGACTGGAGATTTGCTAGCAACTCGTCGATCTTCGCCGAGAGTTCATCCGCTCGTGTAGTCTCTGAGCGGTATCGTTCTTGCGCGATCCGTCGTGGCAGTCCATACTTCTGACCCAAGCCTTCTCTCATCGACAAAGTCTGTAGACAGGACTGGTATCGGATCTTGAACTCTTGAGCTGCTACCAACACTGTTTGTTGTGTCTCCGCGAGTTCAAGAAGAGGTGCCTCGCGACTTTCAAATACTTGGCGCAGATTCGCCTCGACGGACTGGATTTTCGACTGGACCATCGCCACCTCCTCGGGATGGAAATCGCATCCACTGATGACCTCACAACTAGTCAAGTCTGGGAACACTTGGGATGAGCAAACGCGAACGTAGTCTTGCGCGAGTGAGGACAGCGTCGCGAGGTCACTCGAGGTCGTAGATCTCAGTCTCGCGAGCTTCTCATCACTTTCAGAGCGGCACGCACTGAGCAGCTTCTTCGACTTGACCTCAAGACCCTGTAATGCTGCAAGCGACTGCTGCATCGGAAGCTGCGTCTGGAAGGTCAACTGCTTTACCCGAACATCATCCAAGTAGGCCTGCAAAGCGGCCACTTGCTTCTCATACGCCGCCTGGAGAGACTCAACTTTCGTCGTCATGGATCGAATGTGCCGGTCGTACCGCTGGCGATGACTGTATAATTCACCAATACGTGGCTGATAGGTCTGGACATCAAGGCGTCCCTTGCGAGGCCAGTGCATGCGTAGTCGTTCCTCGAGCAACAAGTTGCATTCCTGGAGCCGCTGTGCATGTGTGTCAGTTGCAGAGGCTACATGAGATTTGAAGTTGACATCAAACTTGGTCATAATCGCGTCCCTGAAGCCGTGGAGAAGCTCGTCCAAGAGTGTGTGTTCGATGGCTAGCGACAGGAAGTCACGTAGCGCTTGGTCTTCTACTTGCTTCAGCCGAGCATCCCGAGCTTCGCGTCGAGCGATGTCTACGGCACTCTCCTCCACCGAAGCATCATCCCCACCGGGATGAGGATCTGTTGGAGCCGCACTACCAAGTTCCTGGGGTAGCACAGCTACACTCTCAGGCAGACCATCTTGTGGATCTTCTCCATCTTCACCAGTTCGCTCCGTGAGGATCCGCCGGACAAGCTCGGGGATCATGAGCTGGTAGTCTAACTCGAGGCCGGAGACAGTTTTGAAGCGATCTTTCGGGGGAGGTGCTTCTTTCGATTCATCGACGCCACCGTTTGGTTTCCTTTCCTTGGATGGACCATGGGCTTTGTCTTTCACCGAGGTAGTCGCGACAGCTTTCGAAGCATGCGGAGGGCCACCTGCGCTTTGGCTCGAATCTTCACCGCCCGCCTGGCTATCTGAATGCTCGCCTGAGCCCTCGTCTTCGGTCGGTAGAGGTTTTGGAAGGGTCGCATCGTCGATGCATTGCACGCTGAGAAAATGTTCCAAATCGAAGGGCTCGAGATCCCCTGGCGCTACCAAGCCAAAGAGTGTGCATTGCTGGAATAGAAAGCTGTCATGCTGTTTGTGCGTGGCAATGACGTGGTTTTGCGCTGCTAATGCCACACGCTTCTGGTAGAGTCGGTACGAGACCTCAAGCTCTTGAAGGAGGTTCGTGGAATTCTCAAACTCATCCTGCAGCACCGCACTGTCCGGCGCGTGGCGTAGGTGCGCACAACTTAACGCATACCGAGCTTCCAAGTCTGTATTCGCCTCTTGATCGTTCTCTTGGAGAGTATCAAGCAAGTCCATGACGCTCAGGTTCACGAATCGCATACGGTCTTCTCCTTCTTCCATTTTCTGCACAACTCGCAAAAAGAACTTGGCGAGCCGCTCGCACTGATCGTGCACCACCTGGCTTTGACGCTCCACTTTTCGGCCGATTTGCTTGAGAAAGAGTTTGCTTTCCTCTTCGCGCGCAGCTAAATGGTCGTCGCAGCTGGCAGCAATAACTTCGTCGACAACCTTGTTTGCGTGAAACTGAAGCTCGAGCTGTTGAGCGATGAAGGCCAAGTGTTCTTGAAATGCTGGGCTTAGCTCTGTTGCGTATACAAGCATGCCTAGTCGTCGCTGTACCTTCCGAATGGCTTGCAGGTCGATGGAGCCTGAGCTTGAGTCCGTGGTGAGCGAGGCGAAACTGCTCGTTCCGATAGACGACGACGGGAGCGATTTCCCTGGCGACGTCCCTGCACCTGACGGCTGACTTGGTGTTTGAGTCTTTGTCGCGATTGCGGTTTGGCGTGAGTCGGATACCTCCAACTCACCTTCGCCACTTAGTGTCTCATACTCCTCCATGATCTGTCGAAGCTGAACACTGACATCCTCCACTTCAGCTCGGAAGATGTCGCTGGTGTCGCCCAAGTTGAGTAGCATCGCAACTTGAGTTTGTAGAGCAGGAAGAAGTCCCACGATTTCGTGCTTTGCAGCTTTCCGCATCTTGTCGATTGTCGCCTGGACAGCCTTGCGCTCAGCTCCTTTGCCTTGATTTTCCATAATGCTCTCCAACGGAAGGGCACTCAATAGCACCCCCACAGAGGTTCTCAACGGAGCCAAGTTGGCTTGGTAGATTAGCTCTGAGATGTCAAGCTTCTTTACGGCTGAATCAAGCTCGCTTCGCAGCCCGCCAGCCATGCGAAAAAATTCTTCCAGTGATTCATCACCGAGGAGACCAGCAAGTTTCTCGCGTGAAAGCACGATATCACCCTCGGGAGCAAGCGAACCGAATCCGTGTAGCTCAAGCCGAAGCGCCTCCCGTAATTGTTGTGCCTCGCGAACCTTGTCATAGTGGAGGTGCGTTAGCTCCAGGAAATACGATGCATTCCTCTCCTCCTCTTGGAGCTGCGTTTCCACCAGGTCAGCCAATACCTGCTGAACCTGCTGGGATGTCAGATCGGCACCGGTATTCTTCAGCTTCACCAGAGCAGCGACTCGTTGCTCGTCGTGAACTGATTTCTGGAATGCACGAAGTTGTGTCATGACAGTTTGCCTCTCGCTGGGGTCTGTGTACAGTTTTGAACCGATGGTATTGTGAAACCTCTGGATTGCATCATCGTGGCGGAGTCTGCGCCATCGCACTTGACCATCTTCCCACTGAAGCCGACTTCGCACAAAGACATCAACATCGCGTGTGGCCATTCGCGTGATTAAATCTGCATAAGCTGCTCTGTTGGAGATGACGACGACGTTCAATTCGTACGCTTCAGCCTCGATAATCCTCTCGACTTCTGGCGGTAGTGCGTGAGCCGTGTCCATAAGGGTTTTAGTCAGCTGCTTGAGACCCGCGCCGACGAGCTCGACCCGTGACCTCTCAATCGCTTCAAGTTGCTCACCAAAATCTTCTATTGCCTTCGTTCGACACTCGCATATCAACTGGATCGTTGCCCACATTGCGAGGACATCACCGTCCTCACACTTGAGCAACAGCACGTCGTCTGCCAACTCCTTATCCTTCTTCGCTAGCTCGTTGTCCAGCGACCCCAGCGTGTCTTTGATACTGTCGGCTTTGCTGATAAATGCCACTTCGATGTCTTCGCTGATGGTCTTCACACTCTCAGTATACAGCCGCAGCGCCTCCATGTGCGTCTCACGGCGGCGAATCGCGTTTAGCTCGATCTGGTTCGGGGAAGCATCGGCAACATCTCCATTCAAGTCGTCATCGAACATCTCAGGTGTCGACGGCACAACATGGTCCTCCAACTGGTGGACGGCGGCCACCAGCTCATCTGTTTCGCTCGGCGGCGGGGCATTCTTGCCGGCGCCGATGCGGAACTGCTTGAGGTTCTGGGCGGATTTGCGTTTCTGCTGCTGTTGTTCCTCCTCTTCCACACGTTGCTGCTCGACCTGCAAGTACCCAGAGGCGCTCTTCGCTTTGTTCTGGTTGAGAGCTGTCAGCAGTTGCACTTCAGCGCGGGACTTGAGCATGTGCGCGGCATCAGAAGACGCATGTTGCATGGCTTACGGCCACTGGAGCCACCCTTCCGAGCTCCTTGACAAATTCCCTCTGGTTTTCCATGCGCGGTGACTTCGTGGTGGCCTGTGACCTTTCACGACCCGCCGTTTGCCACGATCCTAAACATATTCGCGAAAATACACGGTTTGGATGAGCGATTGCAGAAAATACACCCTGATTCTATCGAAAGGTTGCCATAATGAGCATTAGCGGAAGGAGCGGGATTATGTCCACCACGATGACAGTCCTAAGCCGTCTTCATCGATCGTTCCCTTCATTAAATTATCGCCCACACGTTAGCTGTCTCATCCACCGTATATTTGCGCTACTAGGCATAACGTAGAGAGTACGCACCAGAATGTGGATGGCCGAGGGCGTCGGGTCGCTCTCGGAGAGATCCACGCTCGCCGAGCGGCCACGCGCAAGCGACTGGCGCATGTCGCCGGCGTTGCGCGCGCCGTCGGCCTTTTCAATGGCCTCGGTCGTCGTGGCCTGAATGCCGTGGGCCGTCTTGGTGACGCGCGTAAAGTTGATGTTGGTCACGCGAAAGCGGATCTCCTCATGGAGGTCCATGTAGAACTTCTCTGCACATTGCCCACGGGATACGTCAGCAGATCGCGATCAATACCAAGTATACCGCAACGCGCCGCACCCACCATTTGCATCTCCGTACTTCCACACCCACAGCCGCTCAGCCGTGTCGCTGTGTCAAAACAGAAGACGCAACACCAACTCCGTCATTCGATTGAACCCACTGACTCCTGGATCCGCGCGGGCGTGACGTACAAGTAGGACGGCGTCTGCATGGCGTAGGACGGGATGATGATGTCCTGCACAAAGTCCATCGACACTACTCGCGAGACGCACGTCAGCGCGACGGCCCCATCGTTCTCCAGCCGGCCACAAGAAACCAATTACACGCACCGCGGATCTGCTCGTCGTTGCAGCTCACGATGCGGCCCTTGAGCACCTCGCCCACAAAGGGGCGGAACACGACCATGCGGAACTCGACCTGCGAGTGCGACGTGCCGTCCGCCGGGTGCACGAACGCGTCGCCGATGTGGACAAAGTCGTAGATCGAGACGCAGAGCCCGACGTCGGTGATCACTTTGTTGGCGTACTTGCGGTCGATCTCCTCGACCAGCACCTTCTGGTAGTCCTCCTCGAAGAGGTCGGGCGCCACGGGGATCACGTCCGAGATGCGCGTGAGCACGAACATGGCGGCGAAGCGACGACGGCGAAGCAGCGAGCGGCGGCGAGAGCGACGAGATGCGGGTGCTTTCCCCCCTCCATTCACAGGTTTCCCACGCTTCCTGGGCAAAGGAAACATGGTGCATGTACTGTATACATTCGATAAAGTACGAAATATGTCACCATGACGTGGACCACGTTAGGAGGACTATGGTGCACGTGCGCAACATTAGGATTGTCCACCCGCTGTGAACGTGATGATTTCCGACGGGAAATGGAAACGTGAGCTTGACGCCCGCGCGCGCGCGTCCTGTTTGTCTCGCGCGAGGACGTTCGCTGATGGCTACTAAAGGCGTGGAGCCTCCTCCACATACCGTTGTTGCCGCTTGAGGCGTCTAATGGCGGGCGCTTGACCAGTGGTAGTTGTGGCGGCAGGCGCGATCCGCGCGACCGGTCGCGCTCCGAGCGACGCTTGGGGAGGCAAGATTCCCTCTCAAAGAGGGAGCAAGCGAGCCGTCCAGGGCGCCCTTGACGTCAACGTCGTGCAGTGCGGAAGTTGTGCCACAACTGGCGTGCAGTGCGTGACCATGGCCAACGCGCGCGCCAAGCTCAAGTCGAAGAAAGGCGGCGATGCGGCGCGGCCGCCGCAGCCGATCGGATACGACTCGATCGGCCCGAGCGAGCCGAACCCGACCATGCCGCTATTAGACCACCACGTCACGGTCGCCCACGAAGCGCGCGATGCGGACAAAGCCAGCAGCGAGGGTCCCCGGCCGCGCCGGTCGCTGGTCGCGCACTCGCTGCTGTGCCACCAAAAAGCCATTGCCGAACTCGAGACGCCGACGCCGGCCGGCTCCTCGTCGGTGCAGAAGGCGATCCAGGCCTCGCTGTTCATCAACGTGGTACGGTGTGGACAGGGGCCGCTCAGTGGGTCTCCGTGGCATCCATGTCTAACCGCCTTCTTTGTGATACCCCGCCAGTTCATCACGATCGGAAACACGTACGCGGCGCTGACCAGCGGCTCGCTCGCCGTGCTCTCGTCGCTCGTGGACTCGATCCTGGACCTCACGTCGCAGGCGCTCTTCTGGTACGCGGACAAGCACATGCACACGCCGGACGAGAACTACCCGGCGGGCCGGCGCCGGCTCGAACCCATCGCGGTTGTGGTCTCCGCCACGCTCATGGGCATGGCGTGTACGTAGACCGACTCCATCGTTCTCCGTTCCCCCTCCCGTCAGCTCACCCGTGTTTCTCGTCGCTCCTTATAGCTATCGAAGTCGTCCAAAAGTCGGTCGAGACGCTGGTCGACGGCTTTGACGGCGCGCTGCCCGACCTCGCGATGACGCCGCTCACCGTATGCATCCTGCTCGCTTCCATCTCGATCAAGATCGGGCTCTGGTGGGTCTGCTCGCGCATCGCCAAGAACTCGCCGTCGGCCGACGCGCTCGCGCAGGACCACCGCAACGACATCCTAAGCAACTCGCTCGCGGTCACGTCGTCGCTCATCGCGCACTACAACCGCGACCTGTGGTACCTCGATTCCTTCGGTGCGATCGCCATCTCCGTCTACATCGGCTTCAGCTGGCTCGCGACCGGGAACGAGCAGGTCGAGCGGCTCATTGGCATCCGTACGTACAGGCTTGCAAGGTCGTCACGGCGTTCGTGGGTCCTAACGTAGCGTGCTGTCTCCTGCACACTTCATACAGGCGCCGACCCAGAGTTCATCGACCACGTCCGCTCGCTCGTGGACCTCCACCACCCGGAGATGAAGTCGGACGTTGTGCGCGCGTACCACTTCGGGAACCACTACCTCGTGGAGCTCGAGGTCATTCTGCCCGAGACCATGAGCGTGCGCGATGCCCACGACATCGTACTCGAGCTCCAGCAGAAAGTGGAGGAGCTCGACGCGGTCGAGCGCGCGTTCGTGCACGTGGACTACCAGGCGCGCGACTACGACGAGCACAAGGACCCAACCGCGCGACGCGACTCGGTGGAGCTGCCGTCCCCACGGAAGGCGTCGGTGTAAACGTGTGACCATTCCCCCTGCTTCCGTATTATCTGTATCTTGGCGTCTTCACTGTGGGCATCGAACAACGTGTTCAGACCAAGCACATTGAAACAGGGTTGCTTCGATCAGAAAGGTATATGAATTCGTTTTTCTCCGATTAAATAACTAAAGTGCAGCCTTCGCGTCTAGACGAACGCAGCGGTGCCCTGCTGCCGGGCGGCCGTGGAGCGTGCGTACCGCGGCGGCGATGGCACGTCGTACGCACTGCCCTCGGCGATTGAGAACACTTCGTCGTCCGTGTCGTACTCGGCCGAGACCGTCGTGTAGGCGGACGACGTGATGGACGCGTCAGTCATGCGCGCGCTGCTGGACGGCTTCCACTGGCTCGAGCGCGCCGAGCCGAGGCTGGACGCGGACTGCTGCATGAGGTACTGCTGCTGCGCCTGCGCCTGCATCTGCTGCTGGAACTGCGCGTAGGCCTCGCGCTGGAGGTGCTCGCGCTTCATGCGCTCGAGCTGGATGTTGCGCAGCAGCTCCTCCTGCTCGGCGATCGACTGCTCCATGCGCGAGAACGCCTCGGCGGTCTCGGGTGCCACGACTGGCGCGCGCTCGCCCAGATTGCGGTGGCGGTCCTTGGCGAGGTGGCGCTCCTTGAGCTGCCGCAGGCGGTCCACCGTGCCCGTGGGCTTGTACCCGCCGTGGGCCTCCTCGAGCACCTCGCGCGACGGCAGCGGCGCGTCCTCGAAGTTGAGCTGCGTCATGCCGCGCGCCAGCGAGGCCGCTGTGGCGGCGGCGGGCTTGCGCGACCCGGAGGCCGTGAACGAGCGCTGCGACGAGCCTTCGTCGTCCTCGCCGGCCGCGAGCGCCGGCTTGCGGGCGTCGTTGCGGTGCGCGCGCACGAGGCAGACGCACTTGAGGCAGAACTTTTCGTCGATCACGGCGCTCGGGTGCTCGGCGTTGCGCTTCTCGTGCCACGGCAGGCAGAGCGTGAACTGGATCACGCAGCGCGAGCACATGACCTGCCCGCAGCAGCGGCAGCTCGCGTGGGTCTTCTTGCGGAGCCCGGACGGGAACGCCTTGAGGCACGCCGTGCAGTGCTTGTGCGCCTCGGAGCGCTTGGCCTCCTGCATCTTGGCCAGGAACGCGTCGGTCGAGAGCACGCGGCCGTGCTTGACAAAGTGCTTGACGTCGGCGCAGTTGTCCAGGTTCACGATCGTGGGCGCGAACTGCGTGAGGAAGGTCTTGCCCATCCAGCTCGTGGCGCTGCCGCTCGGGTCGAGCCAGCCCTCGGCGAAGACCTGGACCGCGCGCGCGGTCGGGTCGAAGCGGTACAGGTACGTGCAGGCCATGGCGCCGCGCACGAGATCGTACTCGCGCTCGGCGAGCACGGACACGCGGTCCGAGTCCACGGGGAGCACGACCTTCATGAGCATCTTCTCGCCGCTCTGCGCCACGATCGTGCGCGCGTACTCGACCACGGCGTAGTCGCGCGAGGACACAAACTTGTCGGCGGGCGACACGCACGCGAGCCACTTGACGCCGAAGAAGTAGAACGGGTCGTCCGCGCGCTGGCGCTCAAAGACCTGGAGCACGGCCGCGTCGAGGAAGAGCTCGCGGTACAGGTCGGTCTTGACCGCGCGCTCGTCCGTGGTCGTGTCGCAGTAGAGGCCATACTCGAGGTCCTTGAGCGAGACGCTCGCGATCTGGCCGCGCGCGAGGAAGTGGCGCACGGCGGCCGAGTTGCTCTCGTGCTTGCGGCGGTAGACCGTGAGGTGGTGCGGCTTGCTCGTGTAGTGCGCGCGCCAGTCGCCGCTGCCGCCCTCGAACATCTGCTCGCTGTGGGCCCACGCGGCGTTGCTCTTGCGGAGCACGCGGTTCATCTCGACGATGCACTGACGCTTGAGCAGCTCGGCCTGGTCGCGCGAGATCGACACCTTGGGCAGGAACTCGTCGCTGAGCGGGAACCGGCGCCGCGGGTTGCGCGCCTGCACCTCGATCGAGAGCACGTCGCCGGCCTGCGGGAGCAGCGTCTTGTTGGTGCTCACGGCCGTGGTGAGCAGCGTCGGCCCCGTGCCGCCGCTGTGCGAGGTGGCCGAGCTCGGGCGCCCGTCGCTGTGGCTGTTGGCGGCCTCGCGGCTGCGTGCAGACGTCGCATCCATCGTGTCGACGGTGTGTGGGGATGAAAGCGGAGTGCGGAGGCGACGACGAAAGCCGGAATGGACGGCTCCAGGGGCGCGAGGGCTGCGAGCAGCGAAGTCGGTTTGTGTGGGGTGTCAAACCGGGAAAGACCGTGCTTTGCGCGAGGAACGTCAGGCAGGACGAGGTGTCAGGTGCGCAGGCGACGAGTACAGTAGGGTCCACGCACGCGCGAGCGGCCGGATTGAGAAATGAAGTGCCGAGTGCCGCGTCGACGTGAACTATCCCCGGATGGCGCTCCTCTGGACACACGCACACACACACATACGCAACTGTACTGTAGGTGGCTCGGCCGTGACCCTCGCGAAGGGACCTCGGTGGGTGGGTACCTACCTACGTACCGGCCAGAACAACTGGAGTGCGCGGGAGAGTGCGGCCACCCATCGCTTGTCAAAGGAGGCAATCTCTCTCTCTCTCTCTCGCCGGCTGCATCCCCGTCCATGCACGGCTCCCAGGAGGCTGACAGTCCACGCGCTCCTCCAGGACGCGAAACCCGGAATGGATGCGGTACAGTACCCAACTATTACCCTGTATCTACCTGTAGGCCGTCTTCGTGGCAGAAACAGCGTGGCCTCCCCAAGCGCGGTGGTACTCGCACATCAGGTGCATACTTCCGTGAGACATTGGGGGAACCGCCGCTGCTTCCGCCGGCTGCACGTCGCCCAGAACTCTCTGTCTCCCCTCCTTCAAACTGTGCACGTCCACGCGGCTTGACCCCCCCTAGCGCGATGGACTGACCGCGAAGGGAGAGAGTATCGGTCTCACGTTCTGAGCCAACAATGGGCTGATATGGAGCCGGCCACGCACCGTGGTGCACATAAACGAGCCCAACGGAATCTCATGTTCTCAGAACAAGGTGATCTAGAGTGTGTTGGGGCAATAAAGTGTTCGGGAGCGAAATTCCATATATACCTTGTTTTGCTTCACATACGAGTAGATCACCGTGTAGTCCTATCCAAGTCTCAACTGGCCCTGACTTCTGTTTTGCCTTTCGCATGTGGTTCGTGCAATCGCGCGTGCGTGGAGACCACCACCCGACGACCCGAGAATCCAATCGAGAGATGACTTGGTGTTTGTATGTGAATTTGTTCGATGGGGCCTCGTCGCTCCCATCCCCATGTGGAGGATACCGTGACCGCGATGATCACGCGCTACACACCGGGGACCGCCCGGGGCTCTGTCTTCCGCCTGGGACTGTAATTCTGTGCCCGACTAGAACCAACACCAGGCAACTTGTTCCAGGCTGTGGAAACCAGGAGGACGAGCAGTTGCTCGCCGTTTATGGTCTCGCGCATCCTGGTGGCGGTGTGGTGTGTGACGATGCCTCTCGTGGGATACCTGGTACTTGTACCGTGTGTACGTGCCGAAGAGAAGCGCCGCCGCGTCGATCCTCGCACGCACGCACGCGCGCGTACTGTACGCTACACAATCGCTTTCCTAGTTCTTTTTCGCCAGGATGGGCGCCCGTTCGAGTTCGAGCGCATGGGAACGCCCCGGCTCTCTGAGATGCCGCGATTGAGCGCCACAAGATCTCCCGAAAATCATGGAGATGTCAACTGTTGACTCTGCAGGATCCGCGAGATCCCACGCTCAGCGGGAAGGATGCCTCCAGTCAACTCGGGCGGAAATTCCCTTGGTGAACAGTGGGCTTTTCGAGGGACGTAGGGTGGAATGGTGTGCGAGCCTGGTGATCCTTTGCGGGTAGCCCTCCATGATATTAAGTACCACCGCACAGTACACCGGATCGGCGATGATGGCCCCAGGTCGTTGTTCTTTACAAGGTGCCAGTCTGTTCAGCGGACACCGCAGGTGTGCTTGGCCTAGATTCTAGGCTATAATGGATCAGATGAGATCGGACGGAAAGCGACTGGCGCACTTCGAAAAGACCAACGCGTATGCCGCGTTCCGAAAGTCTCGGATCGGAACTTCCGATCTGAGACTTTTGTGGTCAGTTGTTCTCTCGTGGTGAGGGGCCTGCCAATTGTGCAATCACTCGGCGCTTGCGGCACCGCAGAGTGACTGACCCTGGGGCCATGCTCAATGGCGAACGAAGGTGCTGACCCCGCTTGCTTTAGACGTCGCCACTGGTCACTTGATTTCTTGACGTGGAGTGAACGGGGAATGGGAAATTGAACTGAACGGTAATTAGGCGTACCATGGCGACACGCCGCGGAGGCGACGCCCCCGGTGCCATTGGCCCCAGAGGCAAAGTAAACAACCGAGTTGGCGTGTCTGTGAACTCCGCCAGTTCCAGTTCCGTCCAGCGCGCTGTCCCTCCCACGCCACCGTCTCCTAAGGAGACTCCTTCGGTGAGTCCGGGGCGAGAGAACTGAGTGCTTCCCGTTTGTCCCGCTCGCGGGGCGTCGCGCATCGTGCCACTTCGAGTGAGATGTGCTGAGCTGGGGGGGGGGGCTTCAACATTACCAGCTGCAGTACGCACTGTACCGTATCCGGTATCCGCTGCGCACCTCCTTCGATGGCAACTGTGTCTCTCTGGCCCGCGCTGGTAAACCTGGCGCGAGCGTGACTCGGGTGATCATCCCCAGACTGCCTCATGATGCTTTCTTCGCGGGTCAATCCGCCTTCTTCGACGTTGCCATAAGCACTCGAGAGAAGCAGAAGCAAGGGCCGAGCGTGACTCCCAGGGAACTGTAGAGCTCCAGTGTGCGCACGCAATGATACCGTCCTTTGTTCCTCTGAGTGTGGGTACAGTTGCTGCTGGGTGGCGTGGGGTGCAATGCCGTTAGTGATAGGCTATCGACGATAGCCGCGACGCCGCGACTAAGCGCGGATCCGCTCGCCACCTACTACTACCCATCAAACCCGCCGTCCGGTTCTTCCGCACAGATGGCACTGTACAGACGCTTTTCGTTCGCGCAAGTTCAAACCCCCATGCCCAGTTCATGGATGTCGCGTGTGTAACGACTCTAGTATACACTCCGTCTCTAGGCAAAGGATGGCACCCGATGGGTAAGTACTAGTGTCTGTACTCACGCGACGACAGCTCAAGGAAGCGACTGGGTCCCGCCCACAAGCCGCTCGGTAGCCACACGGGGCACACGTATATATTGAACGTGTCATGTTGTCTGTAGCTCAAGAAATGCGATGGGGGATGAGGTGCTCTGTGTCGAAGAGGAGTGCGTCTGGGTGCCGGTCACTTCGAGTCGCGGCGGATCGTCGGGTCCTTGTGCTCGTCGTAGTCGCGCGAGAGGTAGTCGACGTGGACGAACGCGCGCTCGACGTTGTCGAGCTCCTCGACTTTGTGCTGCAGCGCGAGGCTGATGTCGTGGGCCTCGCGCACGCACATCGTGGCCGGCAAGATCACCTCGAGCTCCACGAGGTAGTTGTTGCCAAAGTGGTAGGCGCGCACGATGTCCGACTTCATCTGCGGGTGGTGGAGGTCCGCGAGGTCCCGGATCTGCTCGATAAAGTCCGGGTCGGCACCTGAGTTTTGTGGCAAGAACAGCGTGAGCATAATCGACGCCTTGTCAAACAAGGAGCATCAACATACGCAGTCCGATGAGCCGCTCGACTTGCTCTTTGCCCGTCGCGAGCCAGCTGAAGCCGATGTACACGGAGATCGCGATGGCGCCGACCGAGTCCAGGTACCACAGGTCGCGTCGGTAGTGGGCGATGAGCGAGGTCGTGACCGCGACCGAATTGCTGAACACGTCGTTGCGGTGGTCCTGCGCGAGCGCGTCGGCCGACGACGAGTTGCTGGCGATGCGCGAGCAGACCCACCAGAGCACGAGTTTGATGGCGATCGCGAACGCCAGCACGCCGATCGTAAGCGGCGTCATGTCGAGATCGGGCAGCGCGCCGCCAAAGCCCGTGACCAGCGTCTCGATGGATTTCTGGACGACTTCGATGGCTGTATGGTCAAGAGCATACCAAGTCAGTTTCGCGAGAACGTAGGTCGAGTAGGAATGGGAAAGCGCGATGACGTACCCGCCATGCCCATAAGCGTGGCCGAGACCACGACTGCGATGGGCTCGAGCCGGCGACGGCCGGCCGGGTAGTTGACGTTGGGCGTGTGCATGTGCTTATCCGAGTACCAGAAGAGCCACTGCGATGTGAGATCGAGGATCGAGTCCACAAGCGAGGACAGCACGGCCAGCGAGCCACTGGCGATCGCGGCGTACGTCTTGGCCACGGCGAGAATCTATCCGCACCATCACGGTCAGTCGCGGCCTCGTGTTCCCTCGATCTCCAACCCAACAACGACACAGTACGCACCACGTTGATCACGAGCGACGCGCGAATCGCGGTCTGCACCTTGGCCGAGGCCGCCGGCGCCATGTGCTGCAGCTCCGTGGCGCTCTGCTGGCGCAGCAGCGCGTGCGCGACCTGCGAGCGGCGGTCGCGGCGCGAGCCCTTGCCCGGCGCGCCAAGGCTGTTGTCGCTGCCCGCGCCGTTTGCGTCCACGTCGCGCAAGAACGCGATCGCGTGGTTGCCATTCGTGCCCATGGAGCCGTAGTTGCTCGGGCTCGCGCCGCGCGGCGCCGCGCGGTCCTGCTTCCGCAGCTTTTGGGGGGCGAGCGATTCGGTCATGACCAGCGACGCGGTCTCGCTCGGGTGCACGAGCGGCTGGAACGGACGGGTCACACGCAGGAAGTCGGGCGCTGTCGGCCGCAGCATGAACCCGCCTGGGGAGCGTTCCGGCGGGCGTGTGTCCCAGCGGGTTCCGATCCCCCCAACTGGCCTGGTCGTCGTAAAAAATGGGGTGGGCGGTTTCTGTGATCTTGAAGAGCTCCAAAATTTATGGTGCGCTAGTGCAACGTAAGCGTTCGCGTTACTTCAGGTAGTGTGGTTCACACAACAGATTCGAGTGGAGCTGAGACCGCCTCGTCTCAGGTCAAACTCAGATCTTCTTGAAACGAGACCTTGCGCGTCTTTCATTGTTTACGACGACATCCGCCGCGCGAGGTTCCGCGGGGACACTAAGAGCGAGGACCGTCGAGGCGACGGCGGCTCCAATGGCGCGATACGCACAGTCAGGTCCTTGTGGCGGTCGTAGTCGCGCGCCTGGTAGTCGATGCGCACGAACGCGCGCTCGACGGCATCGAGCTGCTCGACTTTCTTGAGCAGCTCGAGCACGATGCCGCGGGCCTCGCGCACGGTCATGGCCTCCGGGAGCACGACCTCGAGCTCCACGAGGTAGTGGCTCCCAAAGTGGTACGCGCGCACGACGTCCGACTTCATCTCCGGGTGGTGTAGGTCCACGAGCGTGCGCACGTGGTCGATGAACTCCGGATCCGCGCCTGTGTGGGGGACCGCACGCTACGTTAGGATCCACAAGCATCTTGCCAGTCGCATAAGCGAGGACGTACGGATGCCGATGAGCCGCTCGACCTGTTCATTGCCCGTGACGAGCCAGCTCAGGCCGATGTACACGGAGATGGCGATGGCGCCCATCGAGTCGAGGAACCATAGGCCGCGGTAGTAGTGTGCGATCAGCGACATGACGACCGCGACCAAGTTGCTGAACACGTCGTTGCGATGGCTCTGCGCGAGCGCGTCGGCCGATGACGAGAGCGCCGAGATGCGCGCACAGTACCACCAGAGCGCGAGCTTGATCACGATCCCGACGCACAGGATGCCCACGGCGAGCGGCGCCATGTCGAGATCCGGCAGCTCGCCCTCGAAGCCCGCCACCAGCGTTTCAATCGACACGTCCACGACCTCAATGGCTGGGCAAGTTGCCACGCGTTAGACAATGAGCTACTCAGGACTCTGTCCGTGGGGATCCCGTACCAGTCATGCCCATGAGCGTGGCCGTCACCACGACCGCGATGGGCTCGAGGCGGCGACGCCCCGCCGGGTAGTTGGCGTCTGGCGTGTGCATGTGCTTGTCTGCGTACCAGAAGAGCACCTGCGCCGTGAGGTCGAGCACCGAGTCCACGAGCGACGAGAGCACGGCGAGCGAGCCGCTGAGCACGACCGCGTACGTGTTGGCGATCACAATCACCTACACATTCCAGTTCGTCGATGAGACACCCACCGAGACCCTCGCTTAGCGTGGGAGCCCGTACGTACAAGGTTGATGGCCACGGAGGCGCGGATCGCGGTCTGCACTTGAGTGGACAGTGCCGGCATCGCTGTACTGGTCAGCTCGGTCGCGTCCTGCTGGCACAGCAGCGAGTGCGCGACCTGCGAGCGCCGCCCGCGCGGGCTCTCGCTCCTCAGCGAACTGCTCTCGCTGGCGGCGTCAACGTCGAGATCGTCGTCACGGTGGTCGGGGTCGCGCTTGCGCGGTGGCTCGTCCGCCTGGGCGACCACATCGTAGCCGATCGGCATCGCGGGACGCGGCGCGTCGGCGCTTTTGCTGCCGTGCGTCACGGCGACGAGCGCGTCGGGCATGTCGACCACGACAGGCGGCTCCGCTCGTTCGCGTTTTGGCCCGTGGCGCACAAAAAATTCGAGCGCCACTGCCTCTTGTTCTTCACAGCAGAACCGTCCGTCGAGGCTTGTCTCGACGCGGACACAACAGCGCCGCGCTGCGAGCGCCTCAGCGCCGTTCGTCGTGGCGCGGTATCTTTTCCCAAGCGTCGCCTTGGCGGTGCGACGGTTCGATTTCGCTGCTGGAGCTGGAGCCAGCCGCCCGTTTGTAAATTGTCTGGTCTGGGGACGGATGGACTCTCGGCTTCTACGGACGGCAGCTGTAGATTTTGCACTCGTCCAGCATCTGGAAAAGGAGACTCTCGCGGTGGTGCCTCCCATTATAGTTGGCTAACGCGTCAGCTCGTGAATTCGAGGAACCTAGACGCCTGCCTCGCTGTCTCACCCGCTCGTGGTAGTTTGACACACTCGCAGGGGCGCGAGAGGAAGGGGCGAACATAGTGCACTAGGTCGAACCGACAAACGGAAGCAGATATTTGCGTTTATAATTCGCCGAGGGCGCGCTGCGTTCGTCTTCTCCTGAACAAAGACAGCAGCGCCCCGGGCATTGAGAGGATCTACGACTAACTAGCGAACGGGGACCAACCGTTTAGTACAAGTGCACGCCGCCGGGCGTGGCCGACGAGGCCGTGGTCGCGCGTTCGCGCTCCATTTGGATGCGGTAGAGCAGCTGCGCCTGGTCGGCGATCGCGCTCTCGACCTGGAGCTGCGCGGCCTTCTGGGCGTTCGCGGTCTTCTTGGCCGGCTCGCGCGACGGCGCCGTGATCGAGGCCACGTCCGTGGGCATCGAGCCGAACGACTCGTTCGACGAGATGGTCGAGGCCTCGCTGAGCGAGGTGCCGTTGTTGGCGGCCGCCATGCCACTGAATCCGCTCGACGGCGCGCGGCCCGGGCGGTTGAACCGAATCGCCGGCCCCATCGACGCCGACAGCGACGACGCAACCGACGAGGAGGACGACGCGAGCAACTGGCGACGCAGCACCTCGTCCTGGATCTTCTGGATGCGCGCGTACAGCACGTCGTCGTCCTCGCCCTCGCCGGCCTCGTCGAACGCCGAGCTCATGCGCGGGTCGTCGACGTCGAACGCGGACGCGTCGATCAGCATGTCGGCGTCGAACGACGAGAACGAGACGGACGACAGGTTGCTCTCGCGGTCACGGGCCGCCGAGACGTGGTACCGCCCCAGGTGGAGCGCCGCGAGCGAGTCCTCGACCTCCTCGGCGTCGCCGAGGTGCGACGGACCCGAGCTCGGCACGGCCGGCGGCGGCGGTGGCGGCGCCATGCGCTCGCGGGGCGTGGTCATGGGCGGCGCGCTCACGGTCCGGATGAGGTGTGGCTGCGGCCGCATCTCGCGGATGTCGAGCGCGCTGGGCCGCATGGGCGGCGACGTCGAGTAGTCCTGCTCGCCTTCGTCGTCCGTGTCGGCCAGCAGGTCCTCGAGCCGCAGACGCGCGTCCTGCTTGCTGTACCGGTCGGCGTTGAGCGCCGCGGCCGTGAGCACAAAGTTCTGCGCCACCGGCGGCGGCGGCGCGAACGGCGTGGCGGCCTGCGCCTGGGTCTGCGTCTGCCGCGGCTGCGAGGACGTGAAGCGCTCTTCCTCCTCGACCGTGAAGTGCGACACGTGACCGAGCTGCGGGTGGCGCACGGCGTCGTCGTGCTCCGGGTCCGAGTGGTAATCCACGACGCCGTCGTCGTCGTCGCTGTCGTCGTCGCGCGTGTTGAAGCCCACGGAAAAGCCCGACTGGGAGAACTGGGACTCCGGGATGGATGCGCCGGTCTTGCCCTCGTCGATCGCGTGGTGGTGGAGGTTGTGGTGGTGGGGCTGGCCCTTGAAGTCGAGCGTCGCGTACGGCTTGAACGCGTTGGACGACTCAAAGTCGCCGATGCTGAACTCGCTCGCCGTGTCGTCGTGGTCGTCGTGGTGGTGGTGCTGTTGATGCCGGTGCTGCTGGTTGTCGTGGTAGTACTGGTGGTGGTTCACATTGGGCCCGGGCGTCTCGGGCACGAAGAACTCGGCGTCCGATTCCTCCTCGTGGCCCATGATCGGCAGCTCGTGCTCGTCGTGCTCGTCGTCGGCCTCGTGGATCGGCAACGGCTTGCGGCCCGGGTGGTGGAGGTTGTCCTCCCACGACAGCGCGCGCGTGCCGCGGCCACCGCGCAACTGCGAGGCGCGCAGCTTCTTGACCGAGGAGGACACGCGCGACGTGTCCTTGCGGATCGCCACTTTCTTCATCTCGACGCACCGCCGGCACACCTTGCCCACCATCACGGCGTCGTTCTCGCTCGCGACGCGCATGCGCCCGCGGCGTTGGCCCGAGTTGGTGTAGTCGCCGCCCAGCGTCGCCGGCAGGTCGTCGTCGTCGTCGTCATCGAACGCGGCCTTCTTGCGCGCCAGTGCGCCACCCGAGTCGGTGCTGTAGTTGTGGAACGGGTACGCGCCGACGCTCGCGGACGTCGGGTACGTGAGCAAAAAGTACTGCGTGCAGCCGCGGCAGATCACTTCGCCGCAGGCGCGGCAGTGGTGGCGCATGCGCCGGCCGAAGCGGAACTTCTTCTGGCACAGCGCGCAGGCCTTGCGGTCGGCGTCGGCGACCCACTCGGTCGCGAGGTCGAGCGTGATCTGGTGGGCCGGGTCGTCCATCGCCATCTCCGAGACCGCGGCGCCGTCCGAGCCCTTGAGCGACCACCCGGCCTTCCAGAACTTCTTCATGTACCGCTCGACGAGCCAGAGCGGTACCTTGCCCTTGGGGTGCGCGAGCCCCTTCATGCACACCGTGAGCACGCCGCTGTCGAGCGACGGCAGCCCGCCCGAGGGCGCGTCCATCCAGTACACGTACGCGGCCTCGAGGTGCGCGCGCGTGAGCCCAAAGTAGGCGCGCTCGCCGCCAAAGTCGTCCAGGCTCACGGACTGGATGATGCGGTAGAGCATGCGCTGGCCGCTCGCGCTCACGTGCGTACCGGAATGCTCGAGGTAGACGAACTCGCGGTAGTTGACGAGCTTCTCGAACGGCGTCTTGAGCGCGGTCCACTTGAGCCCGAGGTACCAGAACGGGTCGTACGGCTTGGCGCCCTCGAGCGTCTGCAGCACGCAGCAGTCGAGGTACGCCTGCCCGTAGCTCTTGGAGAGCTGCTGGCGCACGGCGCGCGTGGTCTCGCAGTGGATCGCCGTGACCACGTCGTCCAAATTGTAGCCCGCGAGCCGCACTGAGCCCATGAACGCGCGGCCGCCGCCGCCGCCGCCGCCGCCGCGCTGCGCGTTGGGCGTCGCGCCCGCGAGCGGCGACTCGTCCGACGAGATCGACTGGTTACTGGAGGACGCGGCCGCGTTGGCGTTGGCGTAGAGGCCGCGCGAGGAGCCGCCGCTGCTGCTGGCGGGCTTGACGGGCTTGGACGTGGTCGTGGTCTTCATCATGAAGCACACGTCGGGCGAGCGCCTCGAGACCTTCCAGCCGCGCTCGCGCGCCGCCTGGACGTTGGAGCGGCCCCACGTGGGGCCCTCGCGGAGCACTTCGTGGGCCGTGCGCACGGCGAACGCGCGCAGCTCCTCGTGCTGCTCCGCGGTCACGCGGATCCGCGGCAGCGCGCGCTCGGGCACGGGGAACGCGAAGCGCTGGGACGCCATAGCAGGGTGTCGTAAATAAGAATTATGAGGAGAGAGCTCTTTGCCACGCGGACGAAGAGATCTGAACGTTGGTGTTGGTCACGACGCGACGTTGGCACGTTGGCGCGTTGGCGCGTTGGGCGTTGGTGTGGCGTCGTTGGGAAAATGTGTTGGCGACACGAAAGCGTTGGGAACCCGCGCTTTTGCGGTGACTGACGTGGTCGTAATGGGAAGGCGCACCTAGCAGTAACTTGGGGCGGAATGGCGGAATCTGCCGTCGGGCGGGTATGGAGACGGGTCCTGGCGCGATGAGGGCGTTGGTAACACACACCCGTGGGTGTACCTTAGGGACCCGCTGACTGGGTCGGTGATGGCCGAGCTGTAACGCGCGGTCGGGCGACGCCTTGATTGGGACACGTGGACGCCCGTGTCCTACACCGAGGTGGAGTCGCGCCGCGAGATCGTTGGGAAGTGAGGAGTCAGGCTTTCCCCAACTTTCCCCCAACGTTGGTGTCTTGGTTGTGTCGGCGTTTGGCGCGCGGGAGCGTCGGCGTCGGCGGCAAGAGCGTGTGTGAGTGTGTGAAGAGGCCAGTCTGGGGGGTCAACAACGACTGAGTCCAGGCGGTTGCCACGGCGTCTGCTGTTTCTTCACACACAACACCGAGCGTGGGGCAGGTGGCGCGGACGACGAAGATGGGCGAATGAGAGAGGAGCGACCGCACCACTCTGTGGTGTGACGCCGGGGGGCGAGCGCAAGCGGGAAAACACAGCAGAGGAGCCCGCACAGCTGACGCTGGCCCACGGCTTGTGTGGGGGCGAGGGGCGTCCATGTTGAGAGGTGCGCCGAGAGCGATTCCCAGTCATGTACGGAAGGAAATTGGAACCATTTTTCGCGAGCGTGCGCCTCTGTGCATGAGCCGTCGCACTCTATCCCGTCGCCCGCATCCCTTGCACCATGATTCCCTCCCTCGCCCTCATTCACCAAGTCGACCAAAGAAAGGGCGTCTCAAAGGTCTTATATAAGTAGACATGTGGGCTAAATGAACCAAAAACCTGATTTTGAAGGATTCAGTTGGATTTGTGGCCGGTCGCTGGTCAAGCAGCAGATGTCGGCCCGAGACGACTGACCTCACCTACCCCTTGTGTCCGCACGGACTTACTGTACGACATGGGAGAAGCACCGGGTTTCACGAAAACGATAGTCTCCATCAAAATGAGCGTGACAGCACCTCGACAAACTGTCAATGCTATTTCGCACAGACCAACAGGCGGAGTCTCGGAAGTAAGGTCGTCCTTGTCGAGTGCAGATCCACTTGGACGTTGGGCGAAGGAGCTTCTCCCCTGGCAACAGAGGCGCGCGACTCCTGACACCGTGGATGTTGTCGGGAGTTTTGCTCCGTTGCTGAGACTGCATTGTCGTGTGGGCGGTGGGACACCTCGGCTATATTCGCATCGGGTTCCACGAATATGGTCTTAGAGCCAATATTTTTGGGTACACTCGTTCAACATGAATGACAAAATGTGAGTACATCCAGGTTGACGACGATGCTGATGATTACTGTGTATCACAGAGCCAATTCATAATTGGGCCGAAGGACGGAACCCTCCCACACACACTGGGGTCCTAGAATATTGGCAAGCGCGCTCTGCTACTGTAAAAGCGTGGACTCTGAGGTTTTAGCGCGTACTCTATAGTCCGTACGCTCCCGCCGATACGCTCAAGCGCTCTCTCACTTTATGTCAGCTGTACAACATGAGCTCACTTTCTGTCATCACGTGGTCCACTGACTGGGTAACCCAGCGGGTGTTCAGCATGGGGGGGGGAATGCTCTCGTCAACACACTCTTGTCTTGAGTCCATGCGGCCACGCAAGCGGGTGTCATCAGCGTCTCCACGCTTACTCTATCAGTTCGGGATTTCGCTCCTCATGTGGGTGTCCTCTGCAGGCACTGAGAGCCTCCACATGCTCGCCGGTATGGCGCGCGGGGGCATCCACTTGAGGATCGGGTCGATCGTCACGCGGGGGACATCACGCCACGTTCCCTACACTCTCCTCGGAGCTTTTCCTCGCCTCGGAAGAAGGCGGTATTACAGTACACTCGCCATCGCCGTGAGCTCTCCCCCCTTTCCTCAGTGGTCGTGGGCCGAGCTGCTGCGTGGGAGATTTGTCGAAATGGCCGCAGGGGACAAGACGTACAGGAGCTCCCACTGGGTTTCCACTGGAAGTTCCAGGTGCTGAACACTGAAGCCATGTTCCCTCCGCCTGTGTGCAACGCACCGGACTCAGCCACACACAGCGAAACAGTGGGTGCGGCCAGAGCAAACACGAACGCTCACTCTTCTAGCCATCAAGTGCCTGATGAGGAACAGGAGACGGCATCGATAGAGAGACTCAATTTGAGTGAGTCCCAACGATCGCCCAGGCCATGGCACCTTGACTTCCCAACCACATTTCTAGGTCTCAGCGCATCGCACTCGTTTTACTCCACGGATCAGGTCGTCTGATCCTGCTTGGGGGAACTTCAACATTGCGGCTGCGAGCATGCTAGGAGAGCCTCACCTGGAGAGGAGACGAGGGGCTGGCTTCCAACGCGTGCGTTCCTCGACGAGGAAGGTGGCTGAACAAATGCGGACCTCTCCTCTCTGGATGCAGAAGAATTGTTCTGCAAGACCAAACGGAAAGCTGCCACGTCGCGGGATAAAAAATGCCATGTTCCCGCTAGCGTGTGCTCTGCCGATCCGAAAAGGATTCCCTCGCTGTTCGATCCTCTCCACGCCCATGGGCTTCCAGCTCATGGACCATCCATCCTTCTACGGTTTGTAGCGCGGTGTAAGGTACACTACGCACATAGATCCGTCCGCCCTGCTTGGGCTCGAAGCAGTCGATGAATGCGGAGGGCGCAGTCACTTGGGCACCTACGCTGACAACAGTCATGAATCCAAGCCGAGAATGCGATGGAAAAGATGCTGTGGCGATCTTGGGGGCGACGAGTGTGGTCGTCGTCACACTGGAAGTGCACGGCAGGCCACCACAGTACGTTGTGGCCGCCATGGTGTGTTGTGTGTGCAGTTTTGGAATGGACGCTGATGCTTTTCCAAAATCAGCATTTCGCACCAGTCCTCCCAGTCGAGTTGTTGCCCCATACTCAAGAAGAAAGCCTAGTGCTGGTATGACATGTACACAGTGAAGGCCTGTTCCTCGCCACCAGCTAGCTCTGTTGATCGGAGAGAGTCTTATGAGGCTGGACGATCCCACCCTCGATCGCTCCGAGACCCCACCTCCACCATGTTCAACGCCAGCCGATTTGGCGGCAATGTACTGATTTGGGTATGTTCAACGAGACGCAACCTACTGTTTCATCACAACATCTAAGGAATAAACTGTGTCAATGCATAATACGTATCAAATGCTATCCAGATTTATGACTTGACGCTCAAAAATGCTTTCAGAAAGACATACCGCTATAAACCATTCGAAGTGCTGTGGTCCTGTTGGGAGATCCCACTGTTTGGACAATCGGCGGAGAGCACTACGCAGACGAAGAGCTCAACTCCCTCCCCCGTCGGGTCGACGCCCGCGCCACCGGCCAGCATAGACTCCTTCCACGGCCACTCGCTGACCCGCCTTCCGTGACCGCTTGCCCGACTGCCATGCCGCTGCTCAACCTGGACGCGCCGCGCTGGAACCAGTCGACTTTCGAGGGCCGCGCGCGCCACTTCTTCGTGACCACGAACCCGCTCAACGTGCTCGCGAGCGATGCCGAGCTCGACGCCGCGAAGCGCACGGTCGAGGACTACAAGGCCGGCGTGCTGTCCGCGGACGTGAGCGACGACGACGTCTGGCGCGCCAAGCAGCTCTACGACAGCGCGTTCCACCCGGACACGGGCGAGAAGAACTTCATCCTCGGCCGCATGGCGTTCCAGGTGCCCGGCAACATGCTCATCACGGGCTGTATGATGACCTTCTACCGCTCGACCCCCGCGGTCGTCTTCTGGCAGGTACGGGGCTCGCTATCAGTGATGCATTCTTCAATGGTGGGAGATTGGTGGCTCACGCGTTTATGAGTGTGCTGTGTTGTACTATATAGTTCATGAACCAGACTTTCAACTCGATCGTCAACTACACGAACCGCAACGCCAGTACGGGTGTGTCAACCGAGCAGCTCCTCCAGGCGTACGGCGCGGCGTCGACGGCGTCGGTCGCGACCGCCGTGGCCCTCAACAAGTGGGTCGCGAAGCGCCCGCACCTGAGCAACGGTATCGTTGGCCGTCTCGTGCCGCTCGTCGCCGTGGCCGCCGCCAACTGCGTCAACATCCCGCTTATGCGTCAGCGCGAGCTCATCAACGGCATCAACGTCGAGACCGAGGATGGTGAGACCGTCGGCAAGAGCAAGACTGCGGCCGTGCAGGCTGTCGCGCAGGTTGTGCCGTCGCGTATCCTGATGGCTGTGCCCGGTATGGTCATCCCGCCTATGCTCATGAACAAGCTCGAGAAGGGACCGCTGCTCCGCAAGAACCCGGTGCTGGCGGCGCCCATCACGGTGCTGCTCACGGGCTTCTGCTTGAGCTTCTCGACGCCGCTCGCGTGCGCGCTGTTCCCGCAGAAGAGCTCGCTCGCGGTCGAGTCGCTCGAGCCGGAGCTCCAGGAGACGCTGCGTCAGCGCACCTTCAAGCAGCACGACCCGCTCCAGCCCGCGGTCACGCACGTGTTCTACAACAAGGGTCTGTAAGCGCGCTCACCCAACTGGCCCTGCGACATACCCGGCCTGCGTAGTCTTCCCATAGAACAGCTTCTCTTGCTCCTCTCCCTCGTACGTGGCTTTCGCTCTCAAAGACCGAGAACTCCATTTGTAAACAAACCCAAATGCGACGGAGATCCTTCAAGCTTTTTCCATTCTCTGCTTGATCGGAACGCGTTCCATTTATGTTGGCTCCTAGTGGCTACAGCGTCTTAGCACGCGGCGCCGCCGACGCGGTCGCGCGGGATAAGGCGCAGCTCCGAGCCGTGCTTGAGGAACACGTTGCCGGCACTCTGCGACGGGTTGATGCCGATGCCGTCTGCTCACGCAGGTGTAAAACACGCTGGTTAGTCCTGACGACCACACCCAGCCAACCTATCCGTGTATCTCGCTCGAAGCGCACCGTTCGTGATGATCGCACTGGTCGCCGCCGGCACGTGGAACTGCGAAGCCACCCACCGTAGTCAGCACGTCTCTCCTTGACATAGGGAGCAGTGAAACGGGACGTACCTCCTCGGCGACGTACTTGAGCACGGCCGTGAACGGCGCCTGCTCCGGCACGTTCACACTATCGCACATCAAACAGAATCGTCCGTGAGCGTCAAGCGTTCACCCATCCAGCGAGAAGCCAGTCTGTCGACGCACACGCGGTACGGGAGCTTGGGGTCCGACGTGAGCGTGACCTTGAACGTAACCTTGCCCGACCTAATGAACACGCACGAGCAATAGACAGAGCACCACGGTTAGATACTCTGGGGACGCTGCGGGGAGAAGCGAGAGAGCGAGAGAGGGCGGCACGCACATATTCGTGATTCGCTACGGCGATGCTGGTCTTGCTGGTCTTGCGGTTTTGACGTTCTCAATTTTCTGGTTGTGTACCGTATGAAGCTCGAATAAAGGTCCTTATGTGAAAAGTGATACTGGATCGGTTCTGATAGTCCACGTCTCCATCCAAGATGGAGCAACTTGACGCAGCAAGCAAAGCTTAGCTCTCGATTCTGAAGGTGACAGAAGTGGCCGGACAGGCGTAGACTATGCCGCATCCAAGCTTACTCGCTTGTGCTTGTGGACGAAGCGCGAGCTCCTGTGTGGAATCCCCCGTCACGCCAACGAAGGGAGAGTAGATGTCTGTATCTTCACAACCAAGAGGACATGTATTTTCTTGCTGGATTGGACACTGCACAACTGGTACTGTAATGTGTCGCGACTGGGATGGATCGAGGTCATCAATTTGCGCAAGAAGCACGGGGCTGAATCGCGCTGCGTCGCGTTTATGCCTTCTTGGTGATGATGAGAGGTCCGACGTTGTCACCTACGCACCAGGTTGCACAAGCAGATCACAACGTTAGAGACGATTCCCCGCATCGTGTGCCGAGCGCGAAACAGCTAAATACGCACCAGTCTCCTTGTTGTGCTTCATGTGGCTACCATCGCACATGGGGAACTAAACACAGACACAGCGACCGTGCAGAGGTTTGTTCAAAGTCTGCAATCAACACCACACGACGCGACCAAATGACACGCAACGCACCTTCTTGGACTTCCAGCACCGACACACGACGCACTTGCCCTTGCCCTTCTCGCACAGCTCCTCGATCTCTTTGACGTCCAAAAAGTCGGCCACCTTGTCCTTCTCGAGGTGCACATGGTGGTTCACGCGACCCGGCTTGGAGCTCTTGCCGCCACCAGAGAAGAGCGAGAAGAGCAGCACCGCGATCGTGATGAGCAGCGGCGCGAGGTAGATCCACTCGTCCTGCTTGAGCTTGAGGAAGCCCGCGAATGTGCGCGGCAGCGGCAGGCCCTTGAGGTACTTGGGCAGCTGGACCTGTGGTCATTTTTACGATTCAAGTGGCAAAAACCACACCATTGTGATCAGCAAAACGCGCTTTATCCGATGCGGGGTATCGCTGCTGAAGAAGGGTCATCCACGCACCTTGAGGTACTTGCGAATTACGTCCATGGTGACAAGAGAGGCGCTGGCGTTGGATTTCCGAGTGAGCCGCGAGCGCAATGGGGCGCACACAGACAGACTCGACAACTTGAACCACCAGAACACGATCAAAACCTTGTGTTTGAGGCATAAAACCTCGCATGGAACCATGGATACGCAGTCGAATGTGGCGGCCAGAGTAGCAACATGAGGTTTACTGTGGTCCACACAAATGGCTACATGAGTTTGGATCTTCTCATGATGGTCGCTGCTTGAACGGCTCAATGGTATGGCACGAGCGTAACGCGGTCCATCACGTCGCCGTTGCGGTTGAGCACAAACTCGACATGCATCGACTCAGCAGTCGTCGTCACACGCAGATGACCGTAATCGTCGGTGTGGACGAGGCTCCAGTTGCCGTACTTGTTCGAGAAGCCTTCGGTCGCGAGGCCGAAGCCCGCCGAGCCGACGACGATGTGCACAGGCGCCGACTTGCCATCATCGACGCACTCGCTACGGTACAGTGCGCAGCTGCGTTCGTATGAGTGCTGGTGACCTGCGAGGACGAGGTTGACTTTGTGCTCCATGAGCAGGTCCTCGACTTCCTCGCGAAAGTGGGCGCCAACGCGCATGTCCACCTCGAGTCCGATCTGCGTCGAATACATCATGCGATGTGCCGTCACAATCACCCAAGGAGTGTCGTTACGGCTCACATTTGCGAGGTCGTTCTTGAGCCACTCGTGCTGCTTCGAGCCGCGCGTCCAGTTGTGTTCAGACGACAACTGGATGACATGGATGCCGCCGTAGTCAAAGCTGTACCAAAAGAGGGAGTTCCCCGTCGCTGGAACTAGGCACATACAACATAGATTTTAGCCTAAGATATCCTTGACACCGAACCTAAGGAGATGGCCAGACAAATTGTCTACCATGCCAGCGATGGACCATCGGAACTGAGCACTCGCCCAGCGAATCTTCGCCATAGTTGCCCCAATGAGGATGAAAACCGCCACCCGATTCTCCAGGGTCCCCACTAGGGTCACGATCACCACCAGCGGTGTAGTCGGCTTCATCTACGTACAAGAACGTCCGTCAGTTTCACACACAGCCACGATTATGTCGCGTTTTCCACTGACGATTTCCCACGCTGATCATATACGGACTGCATACATGGCACACCGGTTAGGCGCGGAAAATGGCAAGAAGGACCTTGGCAAGCCTACTCACACGCGCGTGGCATATGGCTCGATGATACTGAAAAACTTGTCCCAGACTGTTCCTTCACCCCTCGCGTAACTTGGAACAAAAATGTCAGGTTAGCATGCACCAGAGAACTGCTGACTCTGAGCGTGAGCACCATACCTGATGTCCCCAAAGTGCAGAAGAAATGAGTCGAAGCCATTCCCAACGACGTCGGTAAACACTCGCATGGCCGTTGATGATGCCGCGGGCGCAGGGTCTACACCCATATCGGCGTAGGCGATGAACTTGGTGTGTTTGGACCGCTTGTTTGGGCGGGACCGAAACTGAGCGATGCTGCTCCACCCGTCAATGGCGTTTCCGTACTGATAGTAATACACTTGGTCGGGCAGGAGACCTCGAAGAACGACCGTGTGTATCAAACCTGGATCGCGGAACAGCCTCTGCGCCGTGATATTCGCTGGAGCTTGACACCTACGCTCATGGTGATCAGATTCTCTTGCAGCATTGGCTAGCATCGGAAGGAGAGTTGACCTACATGTCGGACGCTTTGTAGGTTGACGATGAACCGGCTGCGTGGAGATCGAGGTCGCCGGCCTGGATACCGTACTTGACCTCGGGTGTGTGGTTCGACGCGGATGTGAACATCACGGCCATGGCATTGTTCTCCGTGGTGAGCGCGATGTGACCGTGCTTGGGGGCACCAAATGACTCGCGCATGCCGACTATGATCGAAGCAATCGAGTGGAATGCCCCAGTCTGCGGAGTGTGTCGAAAATACTCGACGCGATAGTTACAGCGCATCATATAGAGACCTAGAGAGCCATTGTTAGTTTACGTGCCGTACTGCGGGTCTTCGGCCGGGTGTGGACAATCGCACCTGGGAATCGCACCGAATAGGGCGTCGCATCGCCGTCCGTGACGTTCTTGCGCTGCAAAAAGTCGTCAGGTCCATTCTGCGGACCGCAGCTTATCGTTAGATAGTCCTTTTCCGTAAGGCGCTCGCCACCGCGCCAATGGACGACCAGATCGCCGCCGTCCTCGATCGCGCGCGTTTGCGGGACCAACTTGAGCGCAGATTCCCGCCGGAACGCGAAGCCAGCGGCGATGTATCCAACGCCGCAGATCACGACCAGCGCGGCGCCCACAGATAGACGCTTTAATAAGACTGTCGCGCGGCGACCGCGCAGCCTCCGAGACGCGGCGTCGTCGCCAAGGCGCGCGTATACGCCGCTGTCTTCTGCATGCATCTCGGCTCAAGAGCTTTTTCTTCCAAGGGCGACAGGGGTCAACTTCAAACACCCAGTGATTGGCTAAAACAACCTTCACGTTTGATACAGCTCCAGTTATTTACAAACCTAACGTGTCACGTAACGTTGTCAGAATGGTTGCTAACAGCCGTGTTTGTCCCTCCTAGAGCTCTTTCCCCCCTTGTGCGAGCAGCTACGCAAGAAGCCCCCCACGTGCCCCAGCACCGTAAAGCGCGAGGAAAGAGAGCGAGCGAACGCCATGGTGGAGATCATCCTGGACCCGAGCATCCGCGACTGGGTCGTGCTGCCCATGATGCTGATCATCGGCTGCTCCTCGAGCATGCGCCACTACGTCACGCAGCTGCTCAAGACCGAGAAGATCGCCGCGATCGACGAGCTGCGCCCCATGTACGCCTCCCCCGAGAGGGAAAGACGAGGAAGAGAAGAGGCTCATGTGTATGTCCTGGTCGTTGGGTTGTGTTTGGTAGGAATACGGTGAAGCGCGCGCAGATCGCGCGCATCAACTCCAAGTTCGTCAACGCCGACGCCTTCGCCATGCGCCGCGTACGTTGCTGGCTTTTTCGTTTACTTTCATGCGCATGGTGTGGAGTCTTATGGACGGGGGGTATTGCGTTGTGGGTTATAGCACTACTTTACGGCGTCGCAGAAGAAGCACGGCATGCGCGGCGCGCTCCGCGAGAAGGTCAAGAACGAGGCTATGCACCAGATGATGAACCCCAACAGCATGATCGAGATGATGAAGGGCAACATGACGTTCATGGGCTCCAACTTCATCATGATGGGCCTCATGAGCTACTTTTTCGGCGGCTTCGTGCTCGGTACATTCTTCCGCTTGCTTCGACTTGGTCTGTTGAGGAGAGACTAAACATTGTGTTTCTTGTGTGTACTCGTTACAGTCAAGGTGCCGTTCTCGCTGACGCAGAAGTTCAAGCTCATGCTCCAGCGTGGCATTGAACTCAGGTATGCTGACAGCAACATCACTGCCATATACTGTGATGTGCTAAAGGCGAGTTTTGTGCTTTGTGATGTAGCACCCTGGACGTGTCGTACGTGTCGTCCGTGTCGTGGTACTTCCTCGTCATGTTTGGTATGAGCGGCTTCCTCACGCTCATTCTCGGCGAGAAGACGGGTACGTTCCGAGTTGCTCATTCAGAAAGATGCCTCGAGGCCGATCCCTCACCGTGTGAACCAAATGTGTGGCATAAACAGGCAACGAAGATGCCAAGGCCATGCAGATGCAGATGGGCATGGGCGCCGGCCCGAACGTCGGCTTTGACGCCCCCAAGGTGTACAAGCAGGAGCGCGTGAGCCTCGCGCTTCACCAGCACGAGTGGACGCTCGAGCACGCCGAGAAGCGCCTCCTCGGTGAGCCGATCCCGAAGCCCCAGAAGAAGACCGCGTCGGCCTCGTCGGCGACTGGGTCGGTCGCGTCGAGCAGCGCGTCGGAGACCAAGAGCGCCAAGTTCAACAAGGCCACCAAGAAGAGATAAGTGAGATACAGCCAAGGCCAATACGGGATTTCCGGTACGTTCTGCGGTTGGACGAGAGAACGGACTGGCGCAGTATCACCTGGCCGGCACTAGAGGAACACGCAACGGGAGATGGTACTTCGTATACACACAACACGGTATTGCTTGTCTTGCCATATATGATTGGGCGTGTTCGCTTTACGAAAATGGTCGTCGACTACTGTGAGCGTGGTGTGGTGTTGTAGCAGGTTCATAATCGTGCGTGTCGAGAATCACGCATTGGTGGGCTCGCTCTTCCGCAGCAGCGTGTCCAGAAGGCAGCGCGGCTTCTTGGTCTTTGAGTCGCCCTTGGGCTTCCAGTGGCGCTTGCGCATGTTGGCAAACCAGTTGCGCACTTGTTGTTCGGTGAGTCCGGTCTTGTTCGCGATCTGCGCGCGCTCCGACTGGGACGGGTACGGCTTGGCCTTGTGGTGGAGAAACCACGCGATCAAGAACTCGTTCGCCTCGCGAGCCAGCCGTGCGCGACGATAGGCCGCCGCTTTGTTCTCGTCGGCTTCTTCTTGCTGCGGGTCCGGCGCAGCGACAGCAACCATACTGGGTGGCTCGCTGACTGTCTCGCTGGCGGCACGCGCCGCTGCTGCGGTATGGCTTCGAAGACGAAGCGGACGGCACAACGAAGTCTCTTCAAGCACAGGTAGCATGGCCGCGTTCACGCGATTTAGCGGGGCTGCAGTGGAGGCACTGAAGGGCGGCGACATTCCCGCAGTCCACTGCGCGTGCAGCTTGAAGACCGTTGATTCAACTTGAAAAACGCTGCGCACGGCGCTCGCACAAGTGTACGCCCACAAGTGCGCGTAGTAGAACGTGAGCTTCAACATCATCTCGTCGACTTGCTGCACAAGCTGCTGCGGCGTCCAGCGATCGTCGTGACTTGAGCGGCGCTTCTTCAAAAAGTCGGTCGCGCGTTGCCACTGCTCAATCGAGAGTGCCTCCTTGAGCTGCTGCTGTGTGAGTGCGCGCGTCTTCTGTTCGAGCGCGTTCGGGTCCAGCGCTGCGAGCGGCGCGTTCTGTAAGAGCGCAGCAAAGAGATGTTCCGGACGCGCGAGCAAACCACGGAGCGCATCGACCAGCGGCCGCAGCGCATGGTGCTTCGCGAGGTTGGGGGCCTGCGGGAAGACCGCGTAGAACGCCTCCTGGTCTTCTTCGACGTCGCTCATCGAGCCATCGTCGCCGCTGTCGAGCGCGTTCAAGTTGGAAACCAAGTCCTTGACGCCGGCGAGGTCTCGATCCATCGTGGCACTGGCACGCACTGGTGGAACAGCGGTTGCGGGGTCGAGCGCTGTCAGTTGCGCGGCAGTCGTCGGGTCTCGAAATGATAGCGGCGCCGTGCCCGCTCGTGACGGAAGGGGACGCGGCAGGGGAGGGATGCTCGTCGAGAAGGGACTCGGGCGCCGCGGCATCAGCGTCAGACTGAAGCTCGCTCGCCCGCGCGTCTCTGCGTTGCTGCTGCTGTGTGTAGCGGCTTGATGTGATGCGATGGCTGGGGAATTCAAGTCTCTCTCTCGCCTGGCGCTCTCGTTCTTTTCTGCGCGCTGTTCACTCGTTTGTTGGTCCAACCCCCGCCCACCTAAGAAAACAACGGCGACTTCTCTTTGCCAACGATGGCTGCACTTTCTCGTTTGACGTATTCTCATTGGCTAACGTCGCTGTACTGTCTAGAAATGCTATGTGCTGATTGGCTGCGATCGGATCTCCGTCAGACGGTTGATGGCTCGCCCCATCAACGCAGTCCCTGAGAGCTTTTCTCTCTGTCTCTCAACTGGCCGATCTCATGAAGCAGCGCGGTGACACAGCTGACTCACAGTTTGCCTAGCGGCCGACAGACTCTTGTGCATGGGGCCCGTCGCGACTGTTGTGTGACGTGCGAGAGCCTGGGACATGGGATGTGGGGGTCAATCTAGAACTTTCTCTCCAACAACCAGAAGCCCCGACAGTCCACGAATTCCTACTCGTGGCGCGCGTGCTCCCTCCAAAGAGCGGTCGCGCGGCTTGTCCTGTGATCGGCGGCCGAGGCAGCCGAGTCCAACAACTGGCTGTGGTGGAAGTTGGGCCCACCTTATTTTCTTGTTGGTTCGTGTCGAGGTGCCTTTGTGATCATGGAAACCGCCGAAGCCAAGATGAAGAAGAAGCGTTTGGAGGAGCTGAATCAAAGCGTATGCTTGTCCTCTGGTCAAAGTGCAGCGTAAGGAAATGTACAAAAACAAAAGCAGCGGGCTAAGCGCACGACGAGGTTTGTAATCTTGTCGTCTCGCCACTCGCTTCTCACGGGATGGGACGTCGTGCGCTTTTCAGGTCTACGTCTTGAGCCGGCGGCGTGCGATCATGACGGCGCAGCCGCAGATGATGAGAGCGCCCGCGACGCTCCACAGGCTGATGCTCTCGCGGAGCAGCGTCAGGTCCCAGATGAAGACGAACACGACGTCGAGGTAGCGCATGACCGACGCGATGCCGGCCTTCTCGAGCTGCATGCCACGCGTGAGCAGCAGCTGGCCGATGAAGCCGAAGAAGCCGGCGCCCAGCACAGCGAGCCACACGGATGATGACAACTGCGCCACAAAGTTCTGATGGAGTAGAGAGACAATGGCGACGTCAGTGGAAGCAGAGTGCGCAGGAAAGACGGCGTTTAGACTCACGTTCTCGATGACGAGCAGCGAGAAGGCCGAGATCACGGTCGTCGTGAGCAGATAATAGTGGATCACGACCATGAAATGAAGCTCCTGCAGCTGACGCAAGCTCACGTACGCGACCGACCGCGCGAGCGAGCTCAGTAGCGCGCAGGCGATGGCGAACGTCGAGCTCGTCTTAGTCTCGTCGGGCGCGCGGCCGAACACGAACGGCGGCCGTGCGACGAAGATCACGCCCACGAACGACAACACCGCGAAGCCGAAGCTCACATTGTCGATGCGCTCGCCCAGCACCCACGCGCCCTGTGAGTGCACAATTAGAGGTGAGTGGTTAGCTAGGGATTTGCCAGAGCATACCAGAATACCAGAAAGAATGTCCAGATCGGGCTCGTGAACAGCAACACGCTGGCGTCGGCGAGCACCATTTGCTGGATCACGAAGAAGCCGAACGACATGGCGCACGTGCCGATGATGCACCGCGTCGCGAGTGGCTTCCAGGACGCGCGTGGCACGTGGAGACTCACGCCGTAGTACTGGATCGCCACCTTTGTACGGTAGTGGGTAACAAGTGAGACCGTGCGATCCTCCCATGCAATCTATCATAACACGGTATGTACGTACGAGGTTGAGCGCCCAGGCGACGACGGACCGCCAGAAGACCGTCTCCATGGACGGCATCACGGCCGACGCGACCTTGACGAGCGTCGAGAGCACGCTGAACGTGAAAGCCGAGCCAGCGACTAGCACAACGCCCAGGAGACGATGCGGCACGCGTGCCACGAGGCCACTGCGGCGGCTAGCGCCGACACGGCGTGCGGGCGCCGCACCGGCCACCGCACCCGACGCCAATAGTGGGAGATCTTCTTGCTTGGCCATCGACGGAACCCTCTCCTTTCCAGCCCCTTCAGATTTGGAAGGAAGTGGTGACCTCTAGGAAGGTTGAACTTGGGATTTGAACTTGTATCAGTATCTAAGACCAAAAAATGCCAAAAATATCGATATCTGGTACTGCTATAGCATTTCCTACCCTGACTCAAATCTGTTATCTCAGTAGTATCCCATTAGTAGCTGAGCAGCTCATGTGGCGATGCCTACGCCTGCTGCAGACGGCGGCGCGCGATGAGCACGACGCAGCCGCTGATAAGCAGGGCGCCGAGCACGCTCCAGGCGCTGACAGGCTCGTGGAGCAGCGTGAGGTCCCACCCGAACGCGAAGACCACGTCGAGGTTGCGCAGCACCGAGGCCACGCCGGCCTTCTCGAGCTGGAAGCCGCGCGTGAGCAGCAGCTGCGAGAAAAAGCCCACGACGCCCGAGCCCACGGCTGCGAGCCACGCCGTGTAGGAGAGATCAAGCACAAACGCCTAAGCATGTGGAACGAAGGTGTGGTAAGTGTCAGCGAGGCACAACGGCGAACAAGCGCGACGGTGAACATACGCGCTGGACGAGCAGCAGCCAGAGCACCGAGACCACCGTGGTCGTGAGCAGGTAGTAGTGGATCACGACCATGAAGTGGAGCTTCTGCAGCTGGCGCACGCTCACGTACACGACCGAGCGCGACATGGCGCTCAGCAGCGCGGCCGCGATGGCCAACGCCGAGCCGGTCTTGACCACGTCGCCCTCGTACCCAAAGAGCCACGTCGGACGCGCGACGCAGACCACGCCGACGAATGAGACCAGTCCGAGCGCAAAATAGATCGCGTCGATGCGCTCGTTCAGCACCACGGCGCCCTAAGTAAATACACGGGGTACACAACAGTCAGGAACCACATCTGTCGCCAAAGGATACCGTCGGATCTGTTTCACCAAAAGGAACGTCCAGATCGGGCTCGTAAAGAGCAGCACGCTGGCGTCGGCGAGGATCATTTGCTGGATCGCGAAGAAGCTCAGCGCCATCGCCAACGTGCCGATGGCGCAGCGCAGCGCGAGCGGGCGCCAGAACTGCCTGTCGACGCGCGTATCCACGCAGCCCGCGCGCAACGCGATCTATGGAATCACCTCAAATGTCAGTTGCGCGCGGTCCAAGAGCATGATAGGCACACGGAACACACAAAGTTGATGATCCACGCGACGATGGAGCGCCAGAAGACCGTCTCCATGGACGGCATCTCGAACGACGCGACCTTGATGAGCAGCGAGAGCACGCTGTAGAGGAACGCCGAGCCGATGACCAGCGTGACGCCCAGCAGGCGCGGCGGGATGCGCCACGCGGACAGCGCCGCCTCGTCGCGCGTGGCGTGGAGCAGCGGCAGCGCCTCGCGCGGTGCGGTCGTCTTGGACATGGCTGGTCGGATGTTGCTGCCTGTCTTGGTTTTTCGGAATGTGAAGTTGGCGGTCTCTCGGGGGGCACGAGGACACTCACTCTCCAGTGTGGACCACCACTCGGGCCTCAGGCGCACTGTTTGGCGCGTAAACACTGCGTCAGCGGTCTTTGAAGACCGACGCACACGCATCAAACGAGCGTCTGGTGAGACGGTGCTCACTCATCCGCGAGCCAAGAGGGGCCTTGAAGTCACTCCGTGTCGGATCATCCGACCAGCTCCTTTGACATCCGACTCGGATGTCGATCCCCGCCCAGGCGGGTGGGCACTGAGGGACTATATAGAGCCTTACATAGCGACGTCACTAATGAGCCGCGAAGAAAGTTCCTCCAACATGCATTATAGTCCTCGGAGACAAGAACCCCAGCCATGCATAAAGCAAGCAGACACGATTCTCTTCGAGGGATGCCGTCCGATGAATGCACATGAGCGAACAGGATATACACCCCCGCAATAGAGATCCTACAAACATCCAGGTTGCATCAGCATACACTGCTGAGGGACCAAAGATGGTCCAAATTCAGATCCCGCGGTTCTCGGAGCTTGGCGCGCATCCAACCGAGCGTCCACCCTCATCGCCGCTTAAGCCCTTCCCTCTGATGTGACCTTGCTGGAGCGAAATGGCGACCCCGGGGGGCTGGAAGAGCAAAGAGGCGTAGCGTGCGTGCCATTTGATGCTCCCAGAACTGACGGTTCTGCTGGAGGAGCTCGTTTTGCTGCTCAAGAACGAGCGTGCTCTCATCGTGCATGTCACGAAGCAAACGCTCTTCTTGCTGCATGAGCTGGGTAAACAGCAGGTCGCCAGACTGACCCATCGGTGTGCGCTGCGCTGTAGATGACGGTGTCGAAGGATGCGATTCCCCAGGCTGGTGCTGCTGATTTGGACCGAGGTGTGCAGAGGAGCACTGTTCTCTTGGGCCTTGCGAACGGGATTTGGTGTTGGCTTGACCTTCGCCTGCACGCCCTGGCTGACGGTTCACACTGGCTAAAACCATCGCAGCGTTCACCGCATGCGACTCTTCTCCATCCTTGGTCTCTTCGTCACACGTCAGATCTTCATGGCTTTCATGCCGCTTTGACGAGGAATGCACATGTGCCTCACCCATCGCGTACTTTATCAACTTGGTGCGCAGAGAACCGCTGAGGCGAATGTGCTCTCGATGCAACGGATCCTGTAAAACATTGCGGAGGTAGCGCAACCGCATCCTGAGCCCTGGTCCGGTTAATTGACTCTGTGCCTCCCCGCTCTTGAGTGCGCTCGCCACAGCACACCACGCCCGAGCCCGATCCTTGGATAGCTGGTGCGAAGACGGGCGCATCTCAAGCACCATGTCGAGGAGCAGTTCGTCTTCGGCAGGCTCGATGACGGGCGCATCTCAAGCACCATGTCGAGGAGCAGTTCGTCTTCGGCAGGCTCGATGGCGGCTTTGCTTTTCTGTCCTCGAGGAAGGCGCTGCACATCACGACCTAGGTCTCGGTTCGACTTTTGGGAATTCGCAGTGCCAAACTTTTCACTCCTTTGGTTCCGCTTCTTCACAGATCGCCCGATGGCGGAGTTCGTAGGCATAGACGATGGCTCCTCGTCGTGTCTACGCTCCGTAGCTTCACGTTGGCGTTTCTCTGCCTGGGTGTCCACTATCGGCGTGAGTACACAATCTTCGAGCTGAGGTTCGTTCATCATCCACCGCGCTCTCTTTGTCTCGAATTCGAGAATGCCGAGGTCGGAAACCCATCTCCTTGGGAGTGGCGCGACCGCAGCGTCGCACATGCCCAACTGCGGTTTGCTGAAAATCACTTCACCGTGGTGTTTCGCGCTGCCTGGTCTCATACCGATGGAAGACGCGGTTGAAGATGACGTCGAATACTAGTGCTTGAACCTCGTCAAAAATGGTCCGCGGGATTTTCTTCCCAGGTGTGGTTATAATCTTCTTCATTTTCTTGCGCTGCACAGCCGTGATGATCTTAACACGTCTTGACTTGATGTAGCTAACAAAAATTGAAACGACAGCCGCACGGAAGGCCTTGGCATCCTGCTCATCAATTGATTTTGCATTCTCCACTGCGATCCAAAATTGAACCATGTCATCGGCGAATTCCTTCTTTGCGAACGCTTGATAGGAATCGTAGCTTTCGGAGGGCTCTTGGCGCAGAAGCATCACACGGAATCCATCCACTCTCCTATCATTATTGCGTGTTAGAACAGCACCCACTCAAGTCGAGGACTTCTTCAATCCATGCTTACCTTTCTTCCTCGGCTCGGGTTTTTTCTGCTTTCTCCGCACTCAGAGCAGCCTGTGTAAGTACCATAATGTCTTCGCATCGCATAAGCTCCACTTCACGCTTGGCTACGTATTTGTCGAGACTTTTTCGGGCCTGCTCAACGAGGGCATGGGAAGCTGGGAGGCCGACCACTCGATATCGGTACACACGCTTGGAGAGCTCAACAGCAGCTGCATAGTCTGTGAGAGTGTCCTACAGCAACAGTGCATGAGTTAGCACAAATCCAACGCGTGCATACCATACACTTGAGAGCAAACCAGAATTTGGAGTGCGAGATCCTGAGCAACGATTAGATCTCTCGAGTCCGGAGGCACAACACTCTCGAATGTTCCGAGAGCAATCTGGATTGTGCTGTTCCCTCGCTCGAGATCGCCGCTATGAAGTTCGATTCGGGCAAGACGAATCTGAATCTTCAGCATTGTCGGATGCGTGAACCCCAACGAACCCTCGGTGGTCTGCTTGGTCGCTTCCATCAACATTTTTGCCTTGGTAAGCTTGCCCTGTGTGATATACAGATCTGCGAGCTCGATGTCTGCGGGATTAGTGTAAATATCTCCTTCGCCAGCGTTGATCGCGTGCTTAGCGGCTGACACAGGCACATTTATCTGCATTTGCGCGATCTCTTTTTCACGAAGTGCACGTTGTGTGCGGTGGTACTTCTCGACTTCAACGTCTGTCGGAGTTTGAATGATTGAAGTTGGGGAAAGAGATATCGCTTCCTTGATCATGTTCAGACTTGTTAGGCTTCGTTCCAGCACTCCTTTAAGCGACTCCTGCTGATTGAGGACAACTTCGGCTAGTGGTTTCGTTCCCACCATAAGGGTAGGCTCCAGTTCCTCAAAGTCGTGGTGCCGCCGGTGTGGGAGCTCATGCAATCGTGCGTGACACTTATCGCACAACACCTGGTCACACATTTTGCACCGCTTTCTTGCTCGGTTACCGTGGCAGTTCTCGCAAGCAGGGAACTTCAATCGCCCAGCCTTGTCGTGTGGCAGAGGTGCGATCAATCCATTACGCCTTCCACGCTCAGCATAGCCCCACACCTTTTGACGCTCTGACTCAAATAATGCCATTCGGCTCGTGTCACGACGGAGCACTCGGCGACGGATACTCCACCGACGGCGCACGGTCAAGTCGGTAACCGCCTCGTCGTCGTGATTGTCATTCGAGATGTCGGAAGAGGCATCGTCTGATATCTGCTCGTCGTCCTTGCTTCCGCTACTCTCGTCACGTTCAGGTTGGTCGGTTAAGCTAGATCGGTTGATGATAGCTTTCTGAGTGGAAGACAACAACGAAGATCGGAGGTCACGCGCGCCTTCGACTGGTTGGCTAAGTGTCGCACGTGGAGGCTCCGTCACACGGTGTTGCTTCAATATGCTCCTCACAAGATCCAGATGCTCGTTGTCGTGGAGATAGCGGAATGTATCGTGGCCCTGCGTATCTCTACACCAGAGAGAGCAGCCAGCACAAATCAAGAGCTGAATTATCTCATTGTTGCCGTGGTAGGCTGCCTTCATAAGTGGATTGATGCCTGCGCGATTGCAATGCGTCACGGAGCACCGACGTTCAATACAGGATAAAACGTCTTCTCTTGATCCTTTCTCGCTCACAACGAGAATCGGCGTCGCTCCATTGGAAGTCTCATAATTCGGACCATATCCTGTGTCCTCCACGGAAAGTAGCTCCAGAATGCGAGGAACGTCGCCATCCTGCAGCGCAGTCTCCATCGCCTTCGTCCCTGGCGCTTTGCTTTGAGTCTTGATCACATGCTGCACAAGTCGATTCGGAGCGTCGATCTCTCGCTCGTCCTGTTCTTGTATCATCGAATGCAGCGCCTTGCTTGATGTTGGTGCGTTCAGGAGTGACGCGATCAGGTCAAACTTCAAGTGGCGCGCCCAGTCGAGCGCTGTCTGTCCTGACGCATCTGTCTGACTCTTGTTCGCACGGTATGCAAGAAGTATTTTGGTCGTCTCATAGTGTCCAGAGATCACAGCCTGTATGAGCGCCGTCCTTCCAGCCACATTCGCGTAATCAGCACTAACACCACTGCGTAGAAGAGCCTTCAGAGCAGCGTTTCGACCTTTATCGGCAGCAAAAAGCGGTGCCGTGACGCCGGTTTGGGTCTCGTATGTCCGATTCACGCGAAACTCACACAGAATACTGAGTGCAACGACGTCATCGACCAGCACGCTCGCCAGAAGAGGCGTCATGCCCGCGCGTGTTTCAAAGTTGGGCGACGCACCGAGCTCCAAGAGCCGGCGAAGCTCCGTCAAATGGCCCGTGTAGATCGCGCAGAACACCGGCGTCAATCCGTTCTCACTCTCGTGGTTCAACAGGCTCGGGTCCGCGCGTTTGCCTGGGAGTTTCGGGTCCAGCAGCTCGACGATCGCTTCACACCGCCGCTCACTGACCGCGCGCTCGAGCTTCGCGCGCGTGCTCGACGCAAAGAACGACTCCAGTAGCTTTCTCACTCGTCCTTGCTTCTTGGGTAGCGCGACGAGCCGCTGCTTGGCCTGCGCGGCTTCCTCCATCGCCGCTTCTCTCGTCTCCACGCGGCCGCGCAGCTGCTCGAGCCGCTCCACACCGCTCGCGCCGGGCGTCTCCACGGGCAGCCCGAGCTGCTGCGCGCGCTTGCGCACCTGCGCGGTGCTCGCGTACACGACCATGTCGCGGTCGCGCTGCAGCGCGCGCCGCCACTCGCGCTCTTGCCGCCGGTAGAACCGCATCATCGCCCCCGACAGCGCGTCCTCGCGCGCCATCTCCTCGCAGCGCGCGCGCAGCCGGCGCCGCTCGGCCTCGAGCACGTCCTGCTCACGCTGCTGCTTCCTGAGCTCGCGCTGCTGGCGCCGCAGTTTGACGCGCTTCTTGCGCTCCAGGCGCGCGTCCAGGTCGCCCCACTCGTCGTGCTCCGCCATGTTGCCGTTTGGTTTCTTTCTCTTCAACTTGTGCTTCGAGGGGGATGCGAAGGGGAAACCGCTCTTGTATTCGGGTGGTATGCAGTACACTCCGTGGGGGCATCCTTCTATTCGAGTGGATACAGTACCCGCTGACTATCTTGGGCGCTGGGATACACTGTCAACCCAAAATCGTCAGCATGGAACAGAGAGGGATCTAAACAAGGGACAATTCGGGACATCTCGTTCCCGTCCGGTGGTTTTGTTCTTGCGGGTGAGTGGGAAACGCGAGCCGACCGCACACGTCAATCGGTCACCCCCACACACACAAACCCAAAGCTCCAAAATGGTCCAGCGCGCGCTGCAGAAGCTCTCGAGCCAGGGCGCCTACCTCGCCAAGGAGGCCCGCACCTACGGTACGTGCGCGTGCGCGCGTCTTCGCTCGTTCGATTGATGACCTTCTGGCCGCTAACCGATGTCTCTACGTGACGCTATGACCGTAGCCGGCTGGGCCGTCCCCGGCGCGATCGGCGCCGCGTGGTTCGTGTGGCCGGGCCTCACGCCCGCCTTCAAGGAGGAGGCGCTCGGCATCAAGACGCCGGCGCCGCACGGCTCGGCCGCCGCGACCGCCGCCGGCGGCTCGCCCAACTTTGGCGCCTCGGGCAAGTACAAGTACGTGCGCAACGAGGTCGGCGAGCGACCGACGCTCGAGGAGTAAGCGCGCGTGTCTACACACAAACGGACGACTTCCTACGCGAAAGAGACGGTATGTAGAAGAAGAAGAAGAAGAAGAAGAAACACGGAGAAGCAGCAGCAGCCACGGCGCCTTCGCGGGGGTTGTACGCTGAGGAAATAGACTGGAAATAGTCCCTTTGCAGCTCGGTCTCTCTCGATGGTGCGTCGATGGAAGGTGCGGTGTGTCCATGTTGTTCTCTAGCGGCCGAAGAGCGTGATGTCGTTCAGGTAGACGACCTCCTGGCCGTTGCCGGCGTCGCCGCTCGGGCCCCAGAGATCCCCGCGGATCCACAGCGCCGTGGCGCCGCGCAGCACGATCTGGAACTGCGCGGTCGCGAGCGGCTCGCCCGCCGGCTCGTCCAGCCAGCCAAAGTCCTCGCGCAGCACGGCCGAGTAGTACGTCCACGCCGAGCCCGACGGTAGCGGGAAACCACGCAGCGCGAGCGACACGTGGTTCCCGGCCGCGTCGAAAATGGAGATCTGGCCGCGCCGAGGACGCGCAGCGCCGTTCTGGCTTGGCGCGAGCATGCGGAACTGGAGGCGCCCACCGTAGCTGCTGGCGAGCTTCTCGACGAAGTTGGCGGGTGCGGCGAAGTGCCAGACGTTGCGGTAGACGGGCCCGCACGGGAAGTTGGGTGCGACGCTCGGGACCACGCCCGGCGTCGCGCATGGTGACGACTCACTCCCACAGCAAACAAAGCCGTCGTTCTTCTGGGCAACGCCGCGCGTCGAGAGATCGCTCACGGGCCCGCTGCCGCGCAGCTCGTGCGAGTCGAAGTTCCACGCGAGCACGAGCCCGTTGGTCACGATCTTGATGGGCCACTGGAGCTGCCGCAGCAGCTCAGACCGTGACAGAAGGCGCGACCAGACGCTCAGGTGCTGCAGCTCAGCTACGAGGCCCCGCCCGGGAGCGATCACGCACTCTACTGGCGGCAGCCCAAGAGCTGCACTCGAGCACGTGGACGCGAGCTGTCCAAGAACTAGGAACCCGCGGGGCGGCAGCGAGTATCCGATGCGGTACGGACCACCGTCGAACGCAAGCATACCGTTGTCATATACCTTGATCCGGCCGTCGCCGGACTGCCAGTTCACGGCGATAAAGTGCCACGCGCCGTCCGTCACGTCGACGAAGGTCGCCAGCCCGCCGCGGCGACCGTGGTTGTCCGACCCAACGTCAAGCGCGTCGATGGCGACGTGGAGGTTCGTCGGGTCGCACATCGCGAGCGCGACCGGCGCATCGAAACTTCCGCCGCCGTCCTCCCCGCCCAGCCCTTTCGACGAGAAATCGGATCCCGACGTGAGCGCGTACGAGAGAATACACGCGCTTCGTGACTTGTGCGTCGTGCGGATCCAAAACGAGATTGTGAACGCCTGCGATATGACACAATGCAAATGAGTCTCCAGGGAAAATGCATCCGTTAAAGAGGCTCACGGGGGCATCAACGTACACTGGTTGGGAAGGAGATGACGGGGTTCACGGTCGCCACATAGCTCGTGGCGTCGCCTGGCGCGAGGTTCAGCACACGGTAGGATGATTCCACGGTCGCGGTCGAGCCCAGGCTCGCACCCACCTCGCACGCAAAGCCACAAGCGCCAGTGGGGGACGCCAGGTCGCATTTTTGATTGTACTCCACGTCACCCACGACCTGGTCGATTGCGAAGAGGCCATTTGAGTCCACCCGGAGCTTGGCGTTGCTGTTAACGGCGCTATCTCCGTTCTCCACGACGCTCCAACCAAGAAGATTGACGCGTCGGTCCGTCGGGGCGGGGAAGCTCGCTCGCTGGAGGATCGTGCCGTCGTCGTAGTCGTAAATGCGTACTGTAGTCTCGGAGATCGCGCCTAACGCCGTGTCGGGTGCACCCGGGTCCCCAAGAATCAGCTTGAAGGACTCGAAGTGGGCCTCCTTCACGTTGTCATCAAAGACTTCGATCTCGATCGTTTGCGCCACCTCACCGATCTCAAACCGGAGGAACATGGCGTCCAGGTCGATGCTACTAGGCGACGTGATTCGGTAATCTTCGCCATACCGAGCAGTTCGCGTTTTTGACTCCAAACGGAAGGGCAGGGTCACAATTACGCTTGCGCCTTGCTGGCGAAGTATGCGCAGGAATAGACGAGACGTCTTCTCGGTAATGCTGTACGAATCCGCTGCAAACGAGAACAAGCCGCCACGCTGGTAACCTCGAACAGAGAACGCCGTCGGGGGCACGGTCGTTGATGTGACGTCTGCGGTCGGCACGATCTCGCTTGAAATCGCGCCGCTTGGGTCAGTAATTGCAATGATCGTACCACTTTGCGTGAGTAGAGCACTCGCGGGATCGAGAAGCTGAGTCTGAAGATCTTGCATGATTTCGTGGACGAGCGGATCCGCAACGTTGTCGGACGGTAACAGCTTGAACTTCACAATGACCGAGCCCGCGAGCAATTCCAAGATCTCGATTCGAGATGAGTCGATACCGAGCGCCAAAGACAGAGCGATGGCAAAATCGGCCTTGAAAGTTGCCTCGGCGGGCGTCCCTGGTGGGTAGTCGTTGATGTTCTTGTTCAGTTTCAACGACACTGTTGCGACGTCCCGATTAGGGACGAACTGAGGCGCCAACACGTCACTTGCCTCCGTGAGGGCGTTTGCTCCGGGGGTGGAACCGGAGCTGGAAGAACGCTTTGTCAGATCCTTGACTGGCAGGTTGCTGAATGATTTGTACGATGGCTGGCCGTTAAATTTGTAGCAAAGAGCCATTGCCGATATTGCTTGTAAGAAGTCGTACGTAGCGGACCCAGAAAGGACAGACGCAGCGATGCTGCCACCCACGGCGGGCTGGAGCTCGCAATCATCATCACTGAGCGACGTAGATGATGACGCGTCAATCCATTTGGCAATGTCGAAATCTTGCTGACCGATGCCGATGAACGCAAAAGTCATCGTTAGCCCCGTCGTGGTTGGTCGTGATTCCGTCAGGTCGATTCGCTGGATGGAAAGGACATCGCAGAGCACGTCCCCAAACATGATGAACTCGGCTACGTTGCCGAACTTGTAGCACAGCTTCCACGTTGAGAGTGCCTCCGTCGCTGTGGTTGACGGGGGCGATACGAAGGTGACACTCACTACTGAGGAGCCGGCACGCGCGAGTGCAGTCGTCGAAGCGGATGTGGTTACGACGGAAGACGACATTGTCGATGCGTACAGCGCCATAACAGCAGGAGAACACGATAACGCATCGGACGGAACCCAGGCCACTTGATCCGAGCTCACAGTGAGTCCGAACGTGCCTGCCAACTGGATCTCAACCGGCAGTCCGGCCACGACCGCAACAGTCGATGGCACCCACACGTCCGCAACAACGACTGAGACGGTAATGGATCGGAAGAGAACAAACGGTTGACGGTCAAAGCTGTAGCATAGCACGAGAATGTCATACGCTTTGTCGAACACCACAGATGCGCGGGCATCGGTGACGCTGACGATATTGAACACCATTGAGCATCCGGTAGCTGAATTGTCCGATGTCCAGCCGAGCCGATCGGTGTTCGAGAGGCGAAAGCCCGTAACCTGGAGAGGCGTCGACGCACCAGCGAGAAATGTCTTTCTATCGATGCTGACCACTCCGTATGTGGCGATTTCAAGGTCTTTGACGTAGGTGAACGGTTCGTCTTGAAACTTGTAGCAAACGTGATATACATCTGTGAGCGAGACGGGAAATGAGTTGAACAAACCCGTAAAGGTCGGAAGAGCACCTGTCAGCTTCATCAACGAAGCATCTCCGGCAGTGTTTGCGGAACCAACGCCACAGTCGGCACTCGCAGTGACACTGCTCGGCACGAACTTGACGGTGTCTCCTTCCTGGACTCCGGAGCCGAGCGGTCGCCACATCTTTGGCTGGCCGATCACTGCGACAGTGCCCTGTGTCGTCAGGTTAGGATACGTCGAGTCCAGCAGGCCAGTTACAGCCTTCACTGTCACTGTGATACCTGTGAAGAGACGGTATGGCTCTTCCTCAAACTTGTAGCAAAGCCTCCACGTCTTGCCTTCAGACCCGTACTCGAATGGGAACCACATGGTGCGATTCGAAAACACACTGATCGTGCGTGCAAACAATCCCTGTGCCGGCAGGTCATCACATGCTTGATCGTTTTGGGCCATAGCGCCATCGATCCACTTTACTTTGTCTCGCTGTGACACCCCGGCGCCATCAATCGCGATCATCTTTAGCTCATCGACCACCGCGACGCTCGGCTGACCACCGAAAAGTTCGTCGACCTGGCTTAGGCTCCAAATGGTCTTCACATCAAGCTGAAGGTTCTGATAGAAGAAAAACTTCTCATTACCGAAACGGTAGCAGAGAACTCGAGACAGACCTGCAGACGCGCGATCGGCGCCAAACTGGAAGCTTCCGACGGTGATCCCAGCGATATTCTCGTACAGGTAAATCGCCACCTCCAGAGTGTCGTCAAACTCTTTCTGAATGTTAGTAAGCGAGATGCCTGGCGCCGAACAGTCACCACTGGACGTGGGAACGAATTTTGCGTAGTCGCCTGTCGCGACACCGTCTCCCTCGAACAGAAACGTTTTGGTGACGCCGGATACAGCAACACCGTTTGCGCCCCGCAGCGTCCGCATGTTGGTCACACTTTTCACGTCCAGATACAAGTTGTGGTAGACCTTGTACGGTTCGGAACCGAATCCGTAGCATAAATACACGCGTTCGCCGGAGCTGAAAGCCGCGAAGGCGACTGCGAATTGGCTACGGTCGTTCATGAAGCTCACATAATCGTCGTCCTTTGTCGCCGTGTTGCGCACGAGTAGGGAGGTGTTCACACAACCGATATCCAACGGGTACTGCGTCCACGAAACACGATCGCCCTCGGCGAGGTGTGTGCCATACAGAGTGAACGCCTTGCGGGATCCAACCACGGCAACCTCTCGTGACCCGTCGGTTGTCGTTTTGGCGGTGAGTGTCGCGATCTTGATGTCCAAATTGGCGTACAGCTTATACTTTTCGATGCCAAACTTGTAGCACAGCACGGGTTGGTAGTCATCTTGCTTGGCGGTGAAGTTAAAAAACGAGGAGTGGTCGGCGTCGATAGTAAGCGTGTCAATCGGAGCGAACGTCACGGCCTCGGTCAGCATGGCTGTGTGCGCATCACAGTCTTCTTCAGCGCTGTGGATCCATCGCACCTCATCACCAGCGGAGAGACCGAATCCTTGGAAAGTCAGGGGCTCGGGAACCTCAGCAACCGCGAGCTCCGGGGATCCGCGATTCCCGACGAAAGCAGTCACCATCTTGATGTCAAGGCGAATACTCGGATAGAGCTGGTACGGCTCCGATCCAAACTGATAGCAGAGCAAGGCTCGTTTCCCCGCTTCGGCTTGGACAAAGTTGATAACTGTATCTGACGAGCTCGTGATGAAAAGCACAGACTGCACTAGTGTACCTAGTGTGTGTGAAAGGCGTAGGGAAGGGTCGGCTGTGCTAGAAGCGCACGAAGTCTCGATGCCTTCTTGAACAAAGTAAAGCCGATCGTTGGTGGCGAGCCCGTCCCCTACGAATGAAAACGTCTTCGGGTAATCAACGACCGCAACAGTATCAGCTCCCCATACTGCGGCCTCGATACGTTTGACATGCTTGACTTCCACCGACATCGACTGGTAGATCTTGTATGGCTCGTTGCCGAAGCGGTAACAGAGAAAGAAGGTCTTCCCTGAGTCTTCGGGGGCGGAAAATACGACCACCGCGTCGTTGAAGGCACCAATTCTACGTGTGTACTCATCTTCGTCAGCCGCCAGCGTCATTCCTGTCGGTGTAACAAGGCGGGCAAGGAAGGACGAATCGAGGCAGTCTGGTGACGTACCTCGTGCTACTGCGTCTTGTACGCTTGCTGCATCGATCCAACGCACGAGATCGCCAACAGCGAGACCACGTCCATGGAAGATCCACGTTTTCGGGTAATCCGCGACAGCAACACCAACTTTTCCCTCCGTCACAGTCACAGAGCTGACTTCTTTTACAGTAAATGCGAAACCCCGGTATAGTTTGAACGGGTTGGAGCCGAACTTGTAGCAGAGCATGAAAGGCTCATTCTCGACGCTGGACTGCATGAAACGCAAGGCCACCTCGTGGTTATCGCTCAGTGTTGCGATTTCGATTCCACCAACATCCGAGACACCTGTGGTCGCAGTGCCGCAGTTCATGCCACTTGTCGTGCTCGCATCCACAAACTTGATAATGTCACCACCGTTTACTGAGAACCCCTGGAACCGGAACTTTTTGTCTGCGCCAACGACGGCGACACGCACGTCACCTCCATCCACACTCACAACATCCAGCAGCGCAGACTCAATCGCACCCGTGGTCACTGTAGACGATTCGTCGATCATACCACCATCGGCAGCTTTTGTTTGGATGAAAGCCGTTCCCGATGGGAGAACTGTCGGTGGATTCATCACATTTCCGACGAGGATCTCGACTTCCGTGTACTCGTTGATTGTGTCGCGCAAGGAGACTGACACGGTATTCTGGAGGCAGGTCGCGGTGCCGAAAACCGTGGGCTTCAAGAAGCTTGCTGAGCACCTAGCGGCGATCTCCCATTCTATTGGAAGAGTCACCATGATGATCCCCGTTGGAGTGATCCGGCCAGTGGTAGTGAAGGTCAGCGTCGCAGTTGTCGTGAGCGACGCAACCGGTCCGGGTGAGAAGAGAGCACTCTGCCACTTTCGCTCACCGCTGAGAGCGCCTCTCACGATCGCGTTCAATTGTAGTTGCCCAATGTTCACCAATCCACCCAAGTGACTGTAAATCGCATAGGCCGCAGGCGCTGCGCCTCTTTCGGAAGGCGGAGTACGAACGTTGGTGATTGTCACTGTGAGTGCCGTGGACTGCGGAACCGCGACATTGAAAACCAGGCAGAGCACCCCTGACGCCGGAGACCACTTCACTTCCATTGCTGAGTCGACGGCAGTACTAGACGTGAAAGTCGCAGTCGCGGAACTGAGCACATCCCATGCATCCGCTGCGGGAAACGTCATGCAGATGCTCGACTTCGGCTCGAGCTGTCCACCGGTTGTGATTCGAACTTGGTGAGACGCCGCGACGCCAGGCGTAGCAACTGCGGACACCAAAGTTGAGCTCGAACCAAGGTCAGACGCCGCAATTGAGTTAATCTGGATGTTGAAGGACTCGTCGACAACACCTGCGTCAGCAAGGGCGCTCTTTATCCATAGTGACGGGGCAGCTAGGGACGATTCGACATCGTAGGGATTCACGAGTCCATCTATCGAGAGAATGATGTCGCTGGCCTCAACAAGATCTCCTGCCGTCGTGAGCACGATCTGTCTTGTCTGGGCATCCCAAGCAGAGCTAGCTACACTCACGCCGGATGCCGGTGACAAAAAAGACGCCGACACACTGGACGCTGCTGGACGCCATCCACCAGAAGGAAAGGCGATCGTGAAAGTGCTGCCACTGGGTAACGCGCCGCTGAGAGTAAACGACAACTTCTGGTTGCTGATCATGCTGGCACTAGTCGTTGTCGTTGACTCAAGCTTCATCATGCCACTGAAGGTCCCGCGCGATAACGCCTCTATCGAAAGAATACCTGGTCCGTCGATTACGCCGCCGTCGCTCGCGCGTGTTGTAAGGTAGGCAGTCGTAATGGCTGTCTCTTTGGGCGGGGTTTGCATACCAGAAATCACTATAGTAGTGAGTGAGTATGCTGGAACCACTGTGGAGCCTTGCAGCTTGACTGTCAACAGCCGCGCGAGATTGTCCCATGTGACGTCACCGACATCACCTAGCGAAGGCTGGATGAAGCTCGCCTTTACCGATCCACTTCCAGTTGACCACTTTGTGTCCGGAAGAGTAAATTCATAGGTGCCCCCAACACCAACCCTACCATTCGAGTAGAACGATATGGTCTGGTCAGTCGTGATCCCCGGGTTTGCTCTCGTGGGCACCCAAAGCCGACTCCCCGAGATCGGCCCCGGAACGATGGAGTCCAGCGTAATCGAAGACGGTCCATCGATTAGAACCCCTGATGGATCCAATGTGGACATCCACGCCGTGGGAGCGGCACCTCGGGCAGCTACTGGCGTATCGAGACTTCTTATTGTGAGCTGAACACCGGTGGAGTAAGCTTGAAGCGCGGCCAGTGGAGCTGTGCCGATCGTTAGGAGAAGGGTTTTTGCAGTTGCATCCCACGCGACACTGGCTTCCGACGTGCTTGGATTTTGAAACGTCACAGTTGGAGCAGTGAAGGTAGTTGCGGAGAACTCCGTCGCAGGAAATTCAATCTTGATCTTCCCTCCCGTTGGCAGAGCGCCGTTGGTGTCAAACGTCAGCACAACTGGAGATGTTATTCCAGGGTATGGATACGTTGTTTTCCACGAAACCGGCAATGCTGTCACCGCTGTTATGGCGTCGAGAGTGAGGACACTTGGACCGTCAAGTCGCAAGCCGAGAGCATTCCACGTTTGTATGCTTGCAACCATCTCACTTCGAACTGATGGTGGCATGTTGAACGCTATAATCGTCATGTCGATGAGAGAGCCTTCTGGAATGTTGCCTGCGCTGGATATGGTCACAGCGAATGCCGTATTCGGAGTATCCCACGAAATTGACGCAGTTGTCGCTAGAGGGTTGTGGATCACCACTGATGGATTGGATACCGCAAAACTATAGTCACCATTTGCGAGCGAAACGTACACCAATGTATCTTCGAGCAATGCAGCGGGTGTCACAAACGAGAGCTGAACATTCGAAGCGATCCCCGGGTGCGGGTTGAGCGCACTGAATCGCGCGGTCATTACGCCACCAGCAGTCGTCGTGATTCCTGGAAGCGATGCAGTTTCGATGATCCGTCCAACGTTGTCTGTCGTATAAAAGACGAATCGTCCGGTTGTGCTCACACCTATGCACAGACATAAATGAGATCAATTGCCATGTGACTCAGGCCATGTGACTCAGGGGGATAGAATACTGTACCTGGGTTCCAGAGCCCACTCACTCGAGCGGTGTATTCACCCGCAGCGAGGCCAGTACTCAAGACAAAACCAACTTTCTGGCCATTCCTCAGCACAAGTGAACCCGCTGCACTAAATGAACCAGCATCCTCTGATAGTTGTATAGTCGACGAAATCTGCATATCGGCCGGGAAGAACAACACGATTCGTCCGAGCAGCGGTACCGCCTGGGCACAGTTGAAATTCACTCCAACGACAGAGCTAACGCCCGCTTCAACCGTACTCATCTCCAAATTTGCACTCACAAGACTTGTGCTCACAATATCCACCGTACTGATCGCCGCATCCGACTCGAACTCGCGAAAGGAGCTGTCCATCGTCACGAGCCCAAACACACCCGTCGTCGTCGCACCAGCATTCGTCACGTCGCTCACCTTGAACGAGACCGCAGAGCCCGCTGCCACAGCGCTCCCGGCCACCACCACGCAGATCTTCC